>JAJHSJ010000019.1:3117284-3227008 GCA_021015155.1 Magnolia officinalis
TTACATTTCCAAAATCCGCACGTATGCGGGATTTTTAGAATACGCAATTTCAACATTCATGACTTTACACATGAACATGTATTTTTGCGATCCCTTTCGCCAAACTAGCATTTTATCCACACATGACATATATCAAACATTAAATAAACATGTCAAACATTTTATCAACAAAAATACGTATACGGTATTTTTACGTATATCAAGAGTATGTAAAATTCCATATTCTTTAATCGCTAATTCGAAACAGAAAACAGAAAGCACTTTGTAATGTGCATTTGCATGCAGATCATGAATCTATCATTATCTGACATTGAAAGCGTTGAAAACCGTAACTTATACGCTTAAAGTAAAGTCTCCACCTCAGCCTTGGAATTTCAACGAATCAGCAAGGGTGTTGGAGCTTCCGTATACGGGAGTTTCCTAGCCTAAAGAGCATATCCTATTAGCCTTTGCACAACCTACCACTAACCAAGCTCAAATCAGACCTAGGGTTAGGGTTTCTTACCTTCAAATTGGATGGAAACCGCCGGGAAACCCCTGGAATAGGGCGGGTAGGCCGTGGGAGGAGTGGAAGCATCAGGAGGAAATCGGCTTCGATCTCCAGGTCTTTCTCTCTCTTTTCTCTCTTTCTCTCTAAGGGTTTGGACCCAATTCGTATGGCTGTGAGAGGGGCTGTTCTAAGCCCCTTTATAGCCAAGAACATGTCCAAAATAGACTCAGGTTCAAGGGTGGCTGCATATGTAGGCAATTCGCCACTTTCCAAGCTCAAAAGGGGGTTCTGGTGGCCCTCTTTGAGCCAAACGTCAGACTTAAGCTCACCATCTACGGATCTACGTGGGATTACGTTTTCAACTCGATCGGATTCCCAGATCGCACGTGGCGGACCACTTTCAGTTCAACGGTCCGTGGGCCACGATCAGAATTTCTGAGTACATGTAAATGTTCCTGAAATTTTCTTAATCCGAGGGTGTAATTTGGTCTGATTCCGACGGTCAGGTTGCTTAATACTGACGCGCAACGAAAGGTGCCAGATCACTATTCCAGATATTTTCATTTGGATGGAAATAGTGTTTTTCACACTCCCTCGCTCCGGAGTGAAAAGAATGGCCGTGGGACATCGGAATCATCTGATTTTTGAGATGATTGTCAAGCCCAGTGGGGGCGGTCCTGGTTCCTTAGCTTCGTGTTAATCGGACTCCCGATGTGCGATCTAGACCTCATACGAAGTTTCGTTTCAGTCCCGAGAGCAGACGGGTAATGAGTTTGGCTCTAGACTTTAGGGTAACCTAGAGTCACAATTTCTGCAAGTTTTGGGTCTTGCAGATCGTATTTAAAGCGATCCCAACGGATTTCATGACTAACCGAGTTTAGTACTTAGTTAACTTTGTTAAATTTCTAAAGGATTTAATCCTATGTGATTTCTGGTCGAGGTGGTACTCGGCCCAATGTACGGAAATTTTCAGGTCGTTACAATCTACCCCCCTTAAACAAAAAATTTCGTCCTCGAAATTTATACCTTTCGTAGTCCTCGAGAATCTGAGGGTAGTTCTTTCTGACCTCGGCCTCAGTCTCCCAGGTAGCTTCCTCCTCGGAATGATGTGTCCAAAGCACCTTCACAAGTGGGATGACCTTGCTACGCAGTACCTGCTCCTTCCTATCAAGGATACGCGTCGGGCGCAGCTCGTACGTAGCATCCTCACTCAACTGTACCTGCTCCCATCTGATGATATGCGTAGGATCAGGAACGTACTTCTTCAGCATAGAGACATGAAATACGTTGTGTACAGAAGCAAGCGGTGTAGGCAAGGCGAGACGATACGCCACATCACCCACTCGATCCAGTATCTGAAATGGACCGATAAACCTCGGTGTGAGCTTCCCCTTCTTCCCGAACCGAAGGACTCCCTTCATAGGGGAAACTCGAAGGAACACATGATCCCCGACCTCGAACTCCAGCGGCCGCCGCCTCGTATCGGCGTAACTCTTCTGTCTGCTCTGCGCTGTGAGTAATCGACGCCTGATGATATCAATCTTCTCTGTAGTCGTCTGGACCAACTCCGGGCCAATCAGGCTACGCTCGCCAACCTCTGCCCAACAGTGCGGTGCCCTACAAGGTCGACCATATAAAGCCTCATATGGCGCCATGCCAATAGTCGCCTGGAAGCTGTTGTTGTAGGCGAACTCTGCGTACGGAAGACAGTCATCCCAGCTGTCCTTGAAGTCCAACACACATGCTCGCAACATATCCTCCAGAATCTGATTTACCCGCTCTGTCTGCCCATCAGTCTGAGGATGAAACGCTGTACTGAACTTCAACTTCACACCCATCGCCTCCTGGATACGAGTCCAGAAGATGGATGTGAATCGCGTGTCTCTGTCCGACACGATCTCTAAGGGAACTCCATGCAGACGGACGATCTCTCTGATGTACAGTCTAGCCAGCTCGTCTGCAGAGTTCGTAACTCTGATAGGGAGGAAATGGGCCGATTTGGTCAACCGGTCCACAATCACCCAAATAGAATCGTGTCCCTTCCTCGTCTTCGGCAGCCCTGATATGAAGTCCATGGAGATGAAGTCCCACTTCCACTCCGCTATAGGCATGGGCTGAAGCAGTCCAGGAGGTCGGCGATGTTCTGCCTTGACCTGCTGGCACGTCAGACACCGAGATACATACTCAGCGATGTGGGCCTTCATGTTATCCCACCAGTAAGTCCGTCTCATATCCTGGTACATCTTCGTGCTACCAGGATGCATCGCAAGCTTCGAGTTATGGGCAGACTCGAGAAGCTCGCGTCTCAAGTCAGCCACATCAGGAACACATAGGCGGCCACGGAATCGTAAACCCCCATCAGAACCAACTCTCCACTCGGAATCCACGGCGTCGCTAGCCTGCTCTCGAAGCTCAGACAGCCGTATATCGCCCCTTTGGGCCTCAACAATCCTGTCGTCAATAAGTGGCCGCACCCGAACGTGCGCAACACACTCAAAAGGCTCCTCGACAGTGAGTCTCTGCTCGAAGTCGCGCACAAACTCCATCATGTCCCACTCGGCTATCATCAGCGGTGCCGCAAATGCAATCGCCTTCTTGCGGCTCAACGCGTCTGCCACAAGGTTCGCCTTGCCAGGATGGTAGGAAACCTCGAACTTGAAGTCCTTCAAGGTCTCCATCCATCGGCGCTGTCTCATATTCAAATCCCGCTGTGTGAATATGTACTTAAGGCTCTTGTGGTCGCAGAAAAGCTCGAACTCCTCACCGTAGAGGTAATGTCTCCAGAGCTTCAATGCAAAGATGACAGCTGCCAACTCCAGGTCATGTGTAGGGTAATTCTCCTCGTGCTTCCTTAATTGTCTCGAGGCATACGAAATCACCCTATCCTTCTGCATCAGCACACAACCCAAACCAACGCGAGACGCGTCAGTGTATACTGTATACTTCACCCCTTGCTCTGGCAATACTAGCACAGGGGCGGACGTCAACTTGTCCTTCAGCTCCTTAAAAGCTGCCTCCGCCTTCTCATTCCAGGCGAACTTCAGGTCCTTCCGAGTCAACTGCGACAATGGCCTGGCGATCTTCGAGAAGTCTCGAATGAAACGCCTGTAATACCCAGCCAGACCAAGGAAACTCCTCACCTCAGTAACCGACTCAGGCTGCTGCCAATCCTGAACCGCGGCTACCTTAGCAAGGTCCACTGCTATCCCATCCTTGGACACAACATGTCCCAGGAACTTGACTTCCTCCTGCCAGAAGTCGCACTTCTTGTATTGCGCAAACAACTGGTTCTTCTCCAACGTACCCAACACTGCTCGCAGGTGCTCCTCGTGCTCCTCTCGACTCGTGGAGTATATCAAGATATCATCGATAAAGACGATGACGAATCGGTAAAGGAAGGGCCGAAATACCCGGTTCATCAGATCCATGAACACGGCTGGTGCGTTCGTCAGACCGAACGACATCACCAAGAACTCATAGTGCCCGAAGCACGTCCTGAAGGCTGTCTTCTGCACGTCCTCCTCTCTCACGCGCAACTGGTGGTATCCTGACTGAAGGTCAATCTTCGAGAAATACTTCGCCCCCCTCAACTGATCAAACAGATCATCTATCCTGGGCAGAGGATACTTGTTCTTCACTGTGACCTGGTTCAGCCTACGGTAATCAATACACAACCGTAGCGACCCGTCCTTCTTCTTCACGAACAACACAGGTGCTCCCCAAGGAGACACACTAGGTCGAATAAAGCCTTTCTCTACAAGTTCGTCAATCTGTTTCCGCAGCTCCTCCATCTCGCATGGAGGCTTACGATAGGTCGGCAACGAGATGGGCATCGCACCAGGCGTAAGGTCAATCGAAAAATCAATCTCGCGCCGAGGAGGTAAACCAGGGATAGTCTTAAAGACTCCAACAAACTCCCTAACCACTGGCGTACCCTCCAGTGTCGGACCATCAATCGACACAAGTAATGCAGCATAACAATCAACTCGACAGGGCCAACTGACCTGCACTAAGAACGTGAAAGCTGTGCCGTCAGGTCCATAGGCAGTCACGATCCGAGCATCGCAATCTATCTCCGCCCTCATCTTGGCGAGCCAATCCATGCCAAGTATAACGTCGTAGTGCCATAGCGGAGCAACAATAAGGTCGACGAGCTCTGTGCTGCTACCCAAAACTATCGCGCAACCCTCGCATAAACGTGTGACATCCGAGAAGGTCCCGATGGCCGTAGTGAGTCTCGTTCCCTTAGTGGGAACAGTATGCAAAGATAGGCGTTTCACCGCCCCACATGAAATGATAGAGATAGTGGATCCAGTGTCCACCAGTAGAGAAACGGGAGTACCATGGATATGAGCCGTACCCTCAAAGGCCGTCGGTGTCGATATCGACGTCTCTGGTGCCTCAGCAACAAGAGTATGCACACGGGCCTGCTGCTGGCGGTTCGGCTGAGGAGTCAGGGGTCGCTGTGGCGGCCTGAAGAACGGCACAGGAGGTCAGAATGAAGGATGTGCAGGAGCGGTCTGTAGCGGCGGAGCTGAAATGGCCTGGGGATAAGGGCGACCCAATCTCTGCGGTGGCGCAAATCCGCTAGCCCTCATGCGCGAGAAGCAGCTCTCGGCAGGGTGTCCTGGTTTCCCGCAAAACGTGCAGGTCACCAACGGGCGTCTCATGGGAAGCACTGGCGCTGCAGCCCTGGGGGGAGAATCGGCTCGAGGCCTCTTGCCTAAAATAGGCCTGCTCTGTGTATCCTGTCGTAGTCTCGCAACCATAGTATCGCGTGATCGGGCCAAACGGTCCACATCCTGCTCGGCCGTCATAGACATGTGGACCAATGCCGCATAAGTAGGAATGGTGTGGCAGCATAGCTTCGACCGTATGTCAGGTCGCAAGCCTCCAGTAAATCGTCGCATCCTCATCTGCTCATTGACGAGGATGGTCGGGACAAAGCGGCCCAACTCGGTAAATCGGTGCTCATACTCCGTCACCGTCATGCCTCCCTGCATGAGGCGCAGAAACTCGTCCTCCCGCTCGTGTCGATATGTCTGCGGGTAATACTTCTCGTGGAACCGAGACTCGAAAGCCTCCCAGGTCCACACGAAATCCACTGCGACCGTGCGCAGCACACTGTCCCACCACAAGCTGGCCTCCCTCTCAAACATAAAGGTAGCCAACTCAACCTGCTCTGCCTCAGAGCAATGTAACATCCGTAGCATCTTGGAGATGCGGTCCAGCCAGAACTCTGCCTCCTCGGGTCTGTGAGAACCCGCAAATGAAGGAGGCCTCAAGCGCTGAAATCGCTCGAGTAGACCTCGCGTACCGACATCTCCGGTAGGAGGTGCAACGGGTGTAGGCAGAGGCGCATCCTCACACTGAGCAGGAGGCTCAGAATACTCCTCAGGATGCGCAGACGTAGTAGGTGGAGCCGCACCACCACCGTGGGACAAGGCCTCAGCAATAGTGGCCATCAGATCCTGATGCTGCTGCTGCTATATCTGCTGTTGTTGTTGCTGCTGTATCTGCTGCTGCTGCTGCTGCATCTGCTGCTGATGCATCATCATCATCAGCTGCTCAAATCTATCAGGCGGTGGAGCAGCCTGGGAATCATTCTGTGCAGCAGATGACGGCCGATAGTGCTCTCTGACCGGGGGCGTGTAAGGTGGCTGTCCACCACTAGGACCAGCAGAAGGCTGATCAGATCCCAATCCACGGTCCGTAGGACCGCCACTACCAGAAGGAGTCTGGTCCATAGAGCCGGTCAAACGTAGATGTGCCGTGCTCCGCGTATACTGCCGCGGCATGCCCTATACAACATAGGGTAGATCATTTGTGAGATACAGCACAACACACATCATGAGGCACTTACGCATTCCACACATCATCAATACAAAGAGGCTACATGCTTTTCATTTACTCAAAATTGTCATAATACATGGACTACAGAGTTACATGAATCACGACAGAAAATCACATGATAACCATTACATTCATTACATGAAAACATACAAAGCATGCTACTACCTACTACATCAACAACATGAAAACATAAACCGCCTATCGCGGTAACCAACACAAACAACAACACACAACACATGGATGACTAAGCATCCGAAGTAGGCGGTGGAGGAGGAGCATTCTTATCCTGCGCACAGCACAGGATGGCCTTCAACGTACGGGACATCTTCTTGAAACTTCTCTTTATATAGGCGTCAGTCTCTTCAAGCTTGGCTCGAACTTGACCAATCTCTTGCTGCGGGCGGCTTGCCCTTCCTCAAGACGGGCAAATCGCGCATCGAAAGCATCCCGATCTATACCATGCTCCTGAGCCATAGGAGGTGAACTCTCCTCGGTGTCCTGAGCCTCAGGTTCTTCTTCCTGTATGTCATCACCGCCCTCCTCATCACTCTCCTCGCCGGCACTATCCGACTCATCTCCAAATTCGTCGAGTCGGGCTTGCCGCTGTTGAGGGCCGATCTTCATATTCCTGAGTGTCACTTCACTTATGATTCGGACAGGTACAAGATCCTCCATATTCAATCTGTAGCCCACATCACGAGCCATCCTGCAGATCAGACGACCAAATGGGAGCGAAAGATCGTTCCTGGTAGAACGAACAACATTCACTATCTGAGATAGGATGAACGTGGGCAGGCATATGTCGTCTCCATGTCCCATCTTGTACAAGAAGTCTACCATCAACCGAGTACATTCCGTGCGGTTACCCGACCGTGGGTACACGTTGTAGGTGAAAATATGATGGAGTAAACGGAGGTCCTCCGCCATTTTTGTCGCCGCAATGCTGTTTCCTCTCCTCCAAGTAACCCGGTGACCACAGAGATATCGCGTGCGGCGATCCCTTTCCCGCGCACTTCTGGAGAAGCTATCACTGGGGTGTACTTGACCACGCGGCAGCTTTGTGATCCGAGCCACTTCATCCACTGTAATCGTGCGTCTAATGCCCCTCACAGAAACAGTAAACTGAAGAGGCTCAACAGATGCGTCCACGATGTGAGCATAGAAGGCGCGAACCGTGTTCTCACATGCAGGCGACTGGCCATCAAACATAAAATTCCAACCGATGTCCACCAGGCGGTCCATCAGTGGGTGTAGCCCGAACATCCTTTCATCTACATGAGCTTCAAACACAACTTTGCGGCCCGCAAAGCGCCCATATTCCATGCCTATCGGGTAAGCATTCCTGGCAGGATGGTCAGGATCCAGGTCTCGCTTCGACCTAAACTCCCGCACGGTGCTTGTGACGGCCCCAACATCGGATTTTCTTCGGGAATGGACTGGCCTACTTGGGCCGGCATCATCGGCCGCGGTTTTCCTCTTTCCCATGAAAGATAGGATGGAGGAAAGAGAGAAAATGGTGGCCACCACACCAAGGAGGGCCA
This sequence comes from Magnolia officinalis, assembly GCA_021015155.1. Taxonomy (NCBI): domain Eukaryota; kingdom Viridiplantae; phylum Streptophyta; class Magnoliopsida; order Magnoliales; family Magnoliaceae; genus Magnolia; species Magnolia officinalis. The sequence continues at coordinate 3,125,169 of JAJHSJ010000019.1, forward strand.
TGGAAATTTGCCAAAATGGGGTTTAAGGGGCTGATCTCTTTACTCCACCACAAATAACAACCCAAGGGGTGTGGAAGGAGCCCAAGAGGTAGGAAATGAAGAAGAAACAAGAAGGAAGTGGAATGGGTTAGTAGCTTACCCAATTTTGAGCTCCAAGGAGGGGTATGAGAGCTCCAACTTGAGAAAATGGAGAAAGGAGAAGCCTAGGGCTGTTGTGGAAGGTTGGGGTGTGTGTGTTATGGAAGAAAATGGAGGATTTGGAGGTTTGGAGAGATGGGTTTTAGGAAAAATCGAAAATGGGTGTGGGGGTGCTTGAAAAGGGGGTAAAATGGAAAGAGGGGTGCTCCAGCCCCATTTATCCCAATCAAACGCCCAAACCGCACGTGCCACTGTGTAGGGGGGGTCAGGCCGACCCACCCCATGGCCGGAATCCCACCGGAAAACCGACCGGACCGCGGCGCGCCGCCGCTGCCTGGGTGGGTTTGGCACGTGCCCAGGGTGCTACATGTACCCTGGTTCAGTCTAAAAACTTAACAGATTAACGTGGGGGGCCCACGGATTCCGTTCGGCTCCCGAACGGGTAGTTCCGACAAATTTTGAACCAATCTGATTTTTTTTGTAATCTTTAGCAACTGACTAAGGGTGATCCATGGCTTGGACACGTCAATAGACAGTCTGGGAGTGCTTGTGAGTCCATATGTGCGGTCAGGATCGAGTACAAACTCGATCAACGCGTCCGTTTCTAATGAATTTCACCGAACGGTGAAATCGGGAGACCCTAAGACTGTTTCTATAATTTTGCGCACCCTCCTAAATATAATGCGTCAGCGTACGTAGTGGGGACATAACTCAGGTCCGGTTTTAATCAAAATCATGCTCTGATACCAACTTGTAACGCCCTGAAATTTGGGGGTCGAGTATGAACTCAACACCCGAGTTCCAACGCATCACTTATGCAACATACACAGTGCTGGTTAAATGTTGTCTGAGTTAGCGCAATAAACATGAATGAGATTAAACCAAAACAGCAGTTCATACTCCAGTCCAACTGTATATAAAAGCAAGCGGAAGACTGAAATTTTATATTCAAGTATGTAAAGTAACAAAATTTTCTGAACTCCTGAGTATGAGTATTAGCTGAGCACCAATATACATGTATTGTTTTAAAGTCAAAACCCAAAATACAATCCTCAAAAGAGGCCCTAAGAATCCCGCGATGCAGCCGGCCTAAGCGTAGCCGTCAGAGTACTGCATGAAGGAGAACTCCTCCTGGTCCTCATCAACGTCGGGCTCTGGCTCCTGAACCAAGGCGCCTTCTATACCTGCGACAGAGTCTGGTGGGTGTTGCAAACACCGTCCCGTAACGTGGGAGTGAGTAGCTAACTCAGTGGAATAATAAAGCATAAGTTAACATGTTATCAAATCAATCAAGCAGTAATGATAAAGCAGTACAAATCGAACATTTCTAACTACTCTTGTTAAGTGCAAAAATGATATGACATGATGCTGTATGCCCTTGCCAAACCACCCTCAATCGACATCATCTTACGTTCGCGAATGCTTACTCCCTCAGTGCGCCACATCTACAAAGCACATGCGGTGCGATGATGCTCATGATTACCAAGTTTTTATTAGTCCATTTCAATCAGCAGTGTTGGGAAACTAAGGTACCTCCCTTGTATCATTCCCAACATGATCCATTATAGGGTCGTCAATCCTAGTTATTCTCATACGATATTATAGTTTGAGAAGCTTAGTGAAGGCATCGCAAAGGGCTCGTCATCCGTCAGCGCGGATACAAATCTCACTGTATGCGGCTCAATTGCTGGCCGTCAGCTCGAGTACAGGTCTCACCGTACTCGGCTCAATCACTAGCCGTCAGCTCAAGTACAGGTCTCACCGTACTCCGCTCAACTCACACTCTAGTTGTTGTGAAAGACTCATGGCCAATCACAGACCCTTGGAGTGTACTCGATGATACCACGGAGGACTCGTCGTCCGTCAGCACGAGCACAGATCTCACCGTACTCGGCTCTCGCCGAAGTAACGACAGCTCGAATACAGTGTCCCATACCACCGTATTCGGCTCACGAGTTGGTCGCACAATGGTCACTACGGGGAGGCACATGGCCCCAGCGTAGGCCGACAGCTTGACCACGGTGTCCCATACCACCATGCCCGGCTCATGTGACTTAGCGGATCTAGGTACCATGGTTTAACGGGGTTCGCCACTGGTAAGTTTGGTACCCTAGGTTCAAGCAGTAGCTACCAAACAGGGTGAACACATAAGTACAGTTCGGTTTAGTTGGCGAGCCTGACTAGCTCGAGCGCACCACAAGTTGAGCGATATGGAGCGCAAAAGCACTCCCCGTGGCCAACCACTATCGCCAACCGAAGTACGACTCGGGTTCGCCAGACACGTCCTTTGTGGCGACATGAATCTCAGCCACAATCACAAGTCTGGTACCGAATGTTTGGACTATATACATAGTCCTAAACCCAAGCAGTTTTCATCGTTAGCATGTGAAGTAAAGCATGATAAACAAGCAATACAAGCATGTTAGCAGGCATGTTATAAAGCATGAAGTAAAACATGAAGTCAAGCATGTTGCAAAGCATGTTGTAAGGCATGTGATAAAACACTATCCCCATAGGGATACAGTTGTGTGCGCATTACAAGTGAAAGGTTGCGGTGAACCACCGCATGGAGGGGATCCTACATGTCTCTAAGGGAGTCGGAAATCCCATATCAGCGCCTATCTAGGGCACTAGTACATACACATGTACACATACAAGCACGTACACAAACACTTAGAATATACTATTCCAACATACATGACGTATGTTAGCCAAGTTCGTGTTAGGGCTGTCCCTTCGCCCCGGGAGTATTTTTCCCGTGTAAATCGTAATCATACAGCAAATAATCATTACAATTACATTTCCAAAATCCGCACGTATGCGGGATTTTTAGAATACGCAATTTCAACATACATGACATTTACACATGAACATGTATTTTTGCGATCCCTTTCGCCAAACTAGCATTTTATCCACACATGACATAATCAAACATTAAATAAACATGTCAAACATTTTCTCAACAAAAATACGTATACGGTATTTCTACGTATATCAAGAGTATGTAAAATTCCATATTCTTTATCGCTAATCGAAACAGGAAACAGAAAGCACTTTGTACATGTGCATTTGCATGCAGATCATGAATCTATCATTATCTGACATTGAAAGCGTTGAAAACCGTAACTTATACGCTTAAAGTCCTCACCTCAGCCCTTGGAATTCCAACGAATCAGCAAGGGTGTTGGAGCTTCCGTATACGGGAGTTTCCTAGCCTAAAGAGCATATCCGATTAGCCTTTGCACAACCTACCACTAACCAAGCTCAAATCAGACCTAGGGTTAGGGTTTCTTACCTTCAAATGGGATGGAAACCGCCGGGAAAATCCCTGGAATAGGGCGGTGTAGGCCGTGGGAGGAGTGGAAGCAGCAGGAGGAAGATCGGCTTCGATCTCCAGGTCTTTCTCTCTCTTTTCTCTCTTTCTCTCTAAGGGTTTGGACCCAAATTCGTATGGCTGTGAGAGGGGCTGTTCTAAGCCCCTTTTATAGCCAAGAACATGTCCAAAATAGACTCAGGTTCAAGGGTGGCTGCATATGTAGGCAGTTCGCCACTTTCCAAGCTCAAAAGGGGTGTTCTGGTGGCCCTCTTTGAGCCAAACGTCAGACTTAAGCTCACCATCTGCGGATCTACGTGGGATTACGTTTTCGACTCGATCGGATTCCCAGATCGCACGTGGCGGACCACTTTCAGTTCAACGGTCCGTGGGCCACGATCAGAATTTCTGAGTACATGTAAATGTTCCTGAAATTTTTCTTAATCCGAGGGTGTAATTTGGTCTGATTCCGACGGTCAGGTTGCTTAATACTGACGCGCAACCGAAAGGTGCCAGATCACTATTCCAGATATTTTCATTTGGATGGAAATAGTGTTTTTCACACTCCCTCGCTCCGGAGTGAAAAGAATGGCCGTGGGACATCGGAATCATCTGATTTTTGAGATGATTGTCAAGCCCAGTGGGGCGGTCCTGGTTCCTTAGCTTCGTGTTAATCGGACTCCCGATGTGTGATCTAGACCTCATACGAAGTTTCGTTTCAGTCCCGAGAGCAGACGAGTAATGAGTTTGGCTCTAGACTTTAGGGTAACCTAGAGTCACAATTTCTGCAAGTTTTGGGTCTTGCAGATCGTATTTAAAGCGATCCCAACGGATTTCATGACTAACCGAGTTTAGTACTTAGTTAACTTTGTTAATTTTCTAAAGGATTTAATCCTATGTGATTTCTGGTCGAGGTGGTACTCGGCCCAATGTACGGAAATTTTCAGGTCGTTACAGATCCAGACCATCGGGCATATCTCGCAATTTGGAATGAATTATCTAACGTAAAATATATGATTTTGGGGTAGAATGAGGTACTTTAGCCAACCAAGCACACTACACTAAGTTGCCTAGTCCGGATTTGCGAAATATCGCCAAAGATGGATCAGACAAGGTACGGTCGATGATAGAAGTGATCCAGACAATCGGACTTTAAATCGGGTGTATCTCGTAATCCGGAATGAGTTACCAGACCTAAAATACATGATTTTGGGGGTAAAATGAGCTACTTTAGCCTATCGCCAAAGATGGATCAAAAAATCCTCGGTCAACGACAGAAGTGATCCAGACCATCGGACCTTAAATTGGGCGTATCTCGTAATCTGGAATGAGTTATATGATGTAAAATATATGATTTTAGGGTAGAACGAGCTACATTAGCCTACCGCCAAAGTTCGACCAGAAATGGCCCAGTTGATGACAGAAGTGATTCAGACCATCGGACTTTGAATCGCGCATATCTCACAATCCGAAATGAGTTATCTTACTTAAAATCTACGATTTTGGGGTAGAACGAGCTACTTTAGCATACCGCCAATGGCCTGGTCGACGACAGAAGTGAGCCAGACCATCTGACCTTAAATCGGGTGTATCTCGCAATCCATAATGAGTTATCTGACGTTAAATATATGATTTTGGGGTAGAATGAGCTACTTTACCCTACCGCCAAAGAAGGATCTGAAAAGGACCAGTCGATGACAAAAGTGATCCGCACCATCGGACCTTAATTTGGGCATATCTCGCAATCCATAATGAGTTAAATGACGTAAAATAAATGACTTTGGGCTAGAACGACTACATTAGCCAACCAACTCTGCTACGCCGGGTTGCCGAAGTCGGATTTGCAAAATACCGCAAAAGATGGATCAGAAAAGGCTCGGTCGATGACAGAAGTAATCTAGACCATCGGACCTTAAATCGGGCGTATCTCGCAATCCGGAATAATTTACCTGATGTAAAATATATTATTTTGGTGTAGAACGATCTACTTTAGCCTACCGCAAAAGATGGTTCAGAAACGGCCTGGTTGACGACAGAAGTGATCCAAACAATCGAACTTTAAATCGGGCGTATCTCGCAATCCAGATTGAGTTATCTTACTTAAAATCTATGATTTTGTGGTAGAACGAGCTACTTTATCCTACAGCCAAAGATGGATCTAAAAAGGCCCGGTCGACGACAGAATTGAGCTAGACCATCTGACCTTAAATCGGACAAATCTCGTAATCCGGAATGAGTTATGTAATGTAAAATATATCATTTTGGGGTAGAACGAGCTACTTTACCCTACCGCCAAATAAGGATTCGAAGAGGACCTGTCGACGACAAAAGTGATCCACACTGTCAGACCTTAAATCGGGCACATCTTGCAATCCGAAATAAGTTAGATGACGTAAAATATATGACTATGGGGTAGAACGAGCTACTTTAGCCAACCAACCCCGATATGCCAGGTTGCCCAAGCCGAATTTGTGAAATACCACAAAAGATGGATCAGAAAAGGCTCGGTCGACGACAGAAGTGATCCAGACCATCGGACCTTAAATCGGGCATATCTCGCAATGCGGAATGAGTTATCTAACGTAAAATATATGATTTTGGGGTAGTACGAGCTACTTTAGCATACCGCCAAAGATGGATAAAAAAAGGGCAGGTCGACGACAGAAGTGATCTAGACCATCAGACCTTAAATAGGGTGAATCTCGCAATCTGCAATGAGTTACTTGACGTTAAATATATGAATTTAGGGTGGAACGAGCTACTTTAGCCTTCCGCCAAAGATGGAGAAGAAAAGGCCTTGTCGACCACAGAAGTGATCCAGACCATCAGACCTTAAATCGAGCGTATCTCGCAATCCGAAATGAGTTATTTGACATAAAATATATGATTTTGGGGTAGAACAAGCTACTTTAGCCAACTAACCTCGCTAAGCCAAGTTGCCTAACCCGAATTTGTGAAATACCGCCAAAGATGGATCTAAAAATGCCTGGTATAGGACAGAAGTGATCCAAACCATCGAACCTTAAATCGGGTTTATCTCGCAATCCGGAATGAGATAGATGACGTAAAATATATGATTTTGAGGTAGAATGAGCTACTTTAGCCTACCGCCAAAGTTGGAGCTGAAAAGGCTCGGTCGACGACAAAATTGATCCATACCATCGGACCTTAAATCGAGCGTATCTCACAATCTGGAATGAGTTATCTAACGTAAAATATATGATTTTGGGGTAGAACGAGCTACTTTAGCCAACCAACTCCGATAGGCCAGCTTGCCCAAGCCAGATTTGCGAAATAATGCCAAAGATGGATCAGAATAGGCCCGGTCAACGACAGAAGTGATCCATACCATCAAACATTAAATTGGGTGTATCTCGCAATACAGAATGAGTTATCTAACATAAAATATATGATTTTGGGGTAGAATGAGCTACTTTAAAAAACCAACCCCATTATGCTGGGTTGGCCAAGCAGGATTTGCGAAATACCGCCAAAGTTGGATCGGAAAAGGATCGGTCAATGACAGAAGTGATCTCGACCATTGGACCTTAAACTGGGCTTATCTCGCAATCTGGAATGAGTTACCTGACTTAAAATATATGATTTTGGGGAAGAGCAAGCTACTTTAGCCTACCGCCAAAGATGGATCAGAAGCAGCCTGGTTGACTACAGAAGTGATCCAGACCATCGGACTTTAAATCGGACGTATCTTGCAATTCGTATTGAGTTATCTAATGCAAAATATATGATTTTGCGGTAGAATGAGCTACTTTATCGAACCAGCCCTGCCACGCCAGGTTGCCCAAGCCAGATTTACGAAATACCACCAAAGATGGATTAGAAAAGGTCTGGTCGACAACAGATGTAATCCCGACAATCGGACCTCAAGTCGGGAGTATCTCGCATTCTGGAATGAGTTATCTAATGTAAAATATATGATTTTGGTGTAGAAAGAGCTACTTTAGCCAACCAACCCTGTTTTGTCAGGTTTCCCAGGCTGGATTTGTGAAATACCGCCAAAGATGGATCAGAAAAGGCCTGGTCGATGATAAAATTGATCCAGACCCTTAGATCTTAAATAGGGCATATCTCGTAATCCAGAATGAGTTACTTGACGTAGAATATAATGATTTTCGGGTAGAATGAGCTACTTTATCCTACTGTCGAAGAAGGAGCTCGAAAGGCCCGGTCGACGACAGAAGTGACTTAGACCATCAGACCTTAAATCGAGCGTATCTCACAATCCAGAATGAGTTATCTTACGTAAAATATACAAGTTTGTGGTAAAACGAGCTATTTTAGCCAACCAACACCGCTACATCAGGTTCTGCAAGCCGGATTTGCGAAATGCCGACAAAGATGGATAAGAAAAGGCCGGGTCGGCGACAGAAGTGTCCAGACCATCATACCATAAATCAGGCGTATCTTACAATCCAGAATGAGTTACCTGACGTAAAATATATGATTTTGGGGTAGAACGAGGTACTTTAGTCTACCGCCAAAGATGGATCAGAAATGGACTGATCGATGACAAAAGTGATCCAGACCATCAGACTTTAAATCAGGCGTCTCTCGTAATCCGGAATAAGTTATCTGATGTAAAATATATGATTTTACGGTAGAACGAGCTACTTTAGCTTACCGCCAAAGATGGATCTAAAAAGGCCCAGTCGAAGACAAAAGTGATCCAGACCATCAGACCTTATATCGGGCGTATCTCGCAATCTAAATTAGTTATCTGACATAAAATATATGATTTTTTATAGAACAAGCTACTTTAGCCTACCGCCAAAGATGGATATGAAAAGGCCTGGTCGATGACAGAAGTGATCCAGACCATAAGACCTTAAATCGGTCGTATCTCGCAATCCGAAATGAGTTATTTGACGTAAAATATTTTATTTTACTTTATCCTACCGCCAAAGATGGATCTGAAAAGGCCCTGTCGAGGACAAAAGTGATCCAGACCATCAGACCATAAATCGGACATATCTCGCAATCCGGAATGAGTTATCTGACGTAAAATATAAGACTTTAGGGTAGAAACCGCTACTTTAGCCTACCGCCAAAGATGGATCTGAAAAGGCCTGGTCGACGACAGAAGTGAGCTAGACCATCGAACCTTAAATCGGGTGTATCTCGCAATCTGGAATGAGTTATCTGACCAAAAATAAATGATTTTAGGGTAGAACGAGCTACTTTATCCTACCGCCAAATATGGATCCGAAAAGGCCCGGTCGACGACAGAAGTGATCCAGACCATCGGGCTTTAAATCGGGCGTATATTGCAATCTGGAATGAGTTGTCTGACGTAAAATATATGATTTTGGGGTAGAACGAGCTACTCTAGCCTATGCCCAATGACATATCTGAAAAGTCCCTGTCAACGAGAGAAGTGATCCAAACCATCGGACCTTAAATCGGGTGTACCTCGAAATTCGGAATAAGGTATCTGACGTACAATATATGATTTTGCGGTAGAAGGAGGTACTTTAGCCTACCGCTAAAGATGGATCTGAAAAGGCCTGGTCGACGACCAAAGTGATCCAGACGATCGGACCTTAAATCGGGCGTATCTCGTAATTTGGAATGAGTTATCTGACGTAAAATATATGATTTTGGGGTAGAAGGAGATACTTTATTCTACCGCCAAAGACAGATCTGAAAAGTCCCAGTCGAAGACAGAAGTGATCCAGACCATTGGGCCTGAAATCGGGCGTATCTCACAATCCTGAATGAGTTATTAGACGTAAAATATATGATTTTGGGGTAGAACGAACTACTTTAACACACCACAAAAAAATGAATAAAAAAAGGCCCGGTCGACGACAGAAGTGATCTAGACAATCAGACCTTAAATCGAGCATATCTCGCAATTCGGAATGAATTATTTGACGTGAAATATATGATTTTAGAGTAGAATGAGCTACTTTAGCCTACTGCCGAACACGGATCTAAAAAGTCCCTGTCGACGACAGAAGTGATCCAGACCATCGGACCTTAAATCGGGCATATCTCGCAATCCGGAATGAGTTATCTGACGTCAAATATAGGATTTTAGGGTAGAACGAGCTACTTTCTTCTACCGCCAAAGACAGATCTGAAAAGACCCGGTCAACGACAGAAGTTATCCAGACCATCGGACCTTTTAAATCAGGCATATCTCGCAATCTGGAATGAGTTATCCACCGTAAAATATGTGATATTGAGGAAGAACTAGCTACTTTAGCCTACCGCCAAAGACAGATTAGAAAAGTCCTGGTCGACGACAGAAGTGATCCAGACCATCGGACCTTAAATCGGGCGTTTCTCGTAATCTGGAATGAGTTATCTGACGTAAAATATATGATTTTGGGGTAGAACGAGCTACTTTAGCCAACCAACCTCGCTACGCCGGGTTGCCCAAACAGGATTTGCGAAATACCGCTAAAGATGGATCAGTAAAGGCCCTTTCATCGACGGAAGTGATCTAAACCATCAGACCTTAAATCGGGCGTATGTCGCAATCTGGAATGAGTTACCTGACGTAAAATATATGATTTTGGGGTAGAGTAAGCTACTTTAGCCTACCGCCAAAGATGGATCAGAAAAGGCCCGGTCGACGACAGAAGTGATCCATACCATCGGACTTTAAATCGGGCATATCTCGCAATCCAGAATGAGTTATCTGACATAAAACATATGATTTTGGGGTAGAACGAGCTACTTTAGATACTGCAAAAGATGGATCTGAAAAGGGCCGGTTGGTGGCAGAATTGATCCTGACCATCGGACCTTAAATCGGGCGTATCTCACAATCCGGAATGAGTTATCTGTAATAAATTATATGATTTTGGGGTAGAACGAGCTACTTTATCCAACTAACGTCGCCACCCCAAGATGCCCAAGACGGATTTATGAAATACCGCCAAAGATGGATCGAAAAAGGCCTGGTCGACGAGAAAAGTGATCCAGACCATCGGACTTTAAATCGGGCGTATCTCGCAATCCAAAATGAGTTATCCGATGTAAAATATTTGACTTTGGGGATACAACGAGCTACTTTAGCATACCGTCAAAGATGGATCTGAAGAGGCTTGAACGATGACAGAATTGATCCTGACCATCGGACCTCAAATACCTTCAAAGATTTTGGGGTAGAATGAGCTACTTTATCCAACCAACCCCACCACGTCTGGATGCCTAAGCCGGATTTATGAAATACCTTCAAAGATGGATCAGAATGGCCCGGTCGACGACATAACTTATCTAGACGATCAGACCTTAAATCGGGCATATCTCGCAATGTGGAATGAGTTATCTGACGTAAAATATATGATTTTCTGGTAGAACGAGCTACTTTAGCCAACCAACCATGCTCTGCCGGGTTACTAAAGCCGAATTTGTGAAATACCACCAAAGATGGATCAGAAAAGGCCTGGTCGACGACAGAAGTTATCCAGACCATTAGACCTTGAATAGGGCATATCTCGCAATCTGGAATGAGTTACCTGACGTAAAATATAGTGATTTTAGGGTAGAACGAGCTACTTTATCCTACTACCAAAGATGGAGCTGAAAAGGCCTAGTCGACGACAGAAATGACCAGACCTTCGGACCTTAAATCGAGCGTATCCCACAATCCGGAATGAGTTATCTGACGTAAAATATACGATTTTGGGGTGGAACGAGCTATTTCAGCCAACCAACACCACTACGCCGGGTTGCCCAAGTCGGATTTAAGAAATACTGGCAAAGATGGATTAGAAAAGGGCCGATCGACGAGAGAAGTGATCCGGACCATTGAAACTTAATTCGGGCGTATCTTGCAATTCGGAATGAGTTATCTGATGTAAAATATATGATTTTGGGGTAGAATGAGCTACTTTAACCAACCAACCATGCTCTGTTGGGTTACCAAAGCCGGATTTGTGAAATACCGCCAAAGATGGATCAGAAAAGGCCTGGTCGATGACAGAAGTGATCCAGACCATTATACCTTAAATAGGGCATATCTCGCAATCTGGAATGAGTTACCTGACGTAAAATATAGTGATTTTAGGGTAGAACGAGCTACTTTATCCTACTGCCAAAGATGGAGCTGAAAAGGCCTAGTCGACGACAGAAATGATCCAGACCTTCGGACCTTAAATCGAGCGTATCCAACAATCCGGAATGAGTTATCTAACGTAAAATATACGATTTTGGGGTGGAACGAGCTATTTCAGCCAACCAACACTGCTACGTCGGGTTGCCCATGCCGAATTTGGAAAACGTCATCAAAGATGGATAAAAAAAGGCTCGGTCGGTGACAGAAGTGATCTAGACCATTGGACCTTAAATCGGGTGTATCTCGCAATCCGGAATGAGTTATCTAACGTAAAATATATGATTTTGGTGTAGAACGAGCTACTTTAGACTTCCAACCCTGGTACACCGAGTTGCCCACGCCGGATATGTAAAATACCGTCAAAGATGGATCAGAAAAGGCCCTTTCAACGACCGAAGTGATCCAGACCATCGGGCGTATCTCGCAATCCAGAATGACTTACCTGACGTAAAATATATGATTTTGGGATAGAACGAGCTACTTTAGCCTACTGTGAGAGATGGATCAGAAACGGCCCTGTTGACGACAGAAGTGATCCATACTAGCGGACCTTAAATCGGGCATATCTCGCAATCCGTAATGAGTTATCTGATGTAAAATATATGATTTTGGGGTAGAACGAGCTACTTTAGCCAACCAACACTACTTTGCCTAGTTTCCCAAGCCGAATTTGTGAAATACCACCAAAGATGGATAAGAAAAGGCTCAGTCAACCAAAGAACTGATCCAGACCATTTAATCTTAAATAGGGCGTATCTCGCAATCCAGAATGAGTTACTTGACGTAAAATATAACTATTTTTGGGTAGAACGAGCTACTTTATCCAACTCCCGAAGATTGAGCTCAAAAGGCCCGGTCGACGACAGAAGTGATTTAGACAATTGGACCATAAATCAAGCGTATCTCACATTCCAAAATGAGTTATCTTACGTAAAAAATACGATTTTGGGGTAGAACAAGCTATTTTAGCCAACCAACACCGCTACACCGGGTAGCGCAAGCCGGATTTGTGAAATGCCGACAAAGATGGATCAGAAAAGGCCCAGTCGACGACAGAAGTGATCTAGACCATCGGACCTTAAATCAGGCGTATGTCGCAATCCAGAAAGAGTTATCTAATGTAAAATATATGATTTTAGGGTAGAATGAGCTACTTTAGCCAACCAACCCAGCTTTGCTGGGTTACCCAAGCCGTACTTGTGAAATATTGTGAAAGATGGATCATAAAAGGCCCAGTCGGTGAAAGAAATGATACAAACCATCGGACTTTAAATAGGGCGTATATCGCAATTTGGAACGAGTTACCTGACGTAAAATATATGATTTTGGGGTAGAACAAGCTACTTTAGCCTACCAAAGATGGATCAGAAACGGCCTGGTCGATGACAAAAGTGATCTAGACCATTGGACTTTAAATCAGGTGTCTCTCATAATCCGGAATGAGATATCTGACGTAAAATATATGATTTTGCGGTAGAACGAGCTACTTTATCCTACTGCCAAAGATGGATCTATAAAGACCCGGTCGACGACAGAATTGATCCAGACCATCAAACCTTAAATCGGGCGTATCTCGCAATCAGGAATGAATTATCTGATGTAAAGTATAAGATGTTGGGGTGGAACAAGCTACTTTAGCCAACCACCAAAGATGGATTAGAAAGGGACCAGTCGATGACAGAAGTGATCCACACAATCGGACCTTAAATCGGTCATATCTCACATTTCGAAATGAGTTATCTGACGTAAAATAAAAGATTTTGGGGTAGAACGAACAACTTTAGCCAACCGCAACATATGGATCAGAAAAGGCCCGGTTGATGACAGAAGTGATCTAGACCAATGGACTTTAAATCGGGCACATCTCGCAATCTGGAATGAGTTATCTAACGTAGAATATATGATTTTGGGGTAGAACAAGCTACTTTGGACATCCAACCCTGCTACGCCGGGTTGCCCAAGTAGGATTTGTAAAATACTGCTAAAGATGGATTAGAAAAGGCCCATTCAGCGACATAAGTGATCCAGACCATAGGACGTTAAATCGGGCATATCTCGCAATCCGGAATGAGTTACTTAAGATAAAATACTTGATTTTAGGGTAGAGCGAGCTACTTTAGCCTACCGCGAAAGATGGATCAGAAACGGCTCGGTTGACAACAGAAGTGATCCAAACCATCAGACTTTAAATCGGGCATATCTCGCAATCCGGAATGAGTTATATGACGTAAAATATATGATTTTGGGGTAGAACGATCTGTTTTATCCAACCAACCCTGCCACGCCAGATTACCCAAGCCGAATTTTTGAAATACTGCCAAAGATGGATCAAAAAGGTCTGGTCGACGACAGAACTGATCCAGACCATCGGACCTTAAATTGGGTGTAGCTCGCAATCTGAAATGAGTTTTCTAACGTAAAATATATGATTTTGAGGTAGAAAGAGCTACTTTAGTCAACCAACCCTGCTTTGACGAGTTCCCCAAGAAGGATTTGTGAAATACTGCCAAAGATGGATTAGAAAGGCACGGTCGACGACAGAAGTGATCCAGACCATTAGATCTTAAATAGGGTGTATCTCGCAATTCGGAATGTGTTACTTGATGTAAAATATAATGATTTTAGGGTAGAACGAGGTACTTTATCCTACTACCGAAGATGGAGCTAAAAAGGCCCAGTCGACGAAAGAAGTGATTTAGACCATTGGATGTTAAATCGAGCGTATCTCACAATCCGAAATGAGTTATCTGATGTAAAATATATGATTTTGCGGTAGAACGAGTTACTTTAGTTTATCGCCAAAGATGGATCAGAAAAGGCCCGGTCGACGACAGAAGTGATCCAGACCATCGAACCTTACATCTGACCTATCTCGCAATCTGGAATGGGTTATCTGAAGTAAAGTATATGTTTTGGTGTAGAACGAGCAACTTTAGCGAACAAACCCAACTATGCTGGGTTTCCCATGTCGTATTTGTGAAATACTGCCAAAGATGGATCAGAAAAGGCCCGGTCGAAGACAAAAGTGATCTAGACCATCAGACATTAAATAGGGCGTATCTCGCAATCCAAAATGAGTTACCTAACGTAAAATATATGATTTTGAGGTAGAATGAGCTACTTTAGCCTACCGCCAAAGATGGATCTGAAAAGGCTCGGTCGACGACAGAATAGATCCATACCATCAGACCTTACATCGAGCGTATCTCACAATCTGGAATGAGTTATCTGACATAAAATATACGATTTTGGGGTAGAACGAGCTAATTTAGCCAACCAACACTGCTACGCCTGGTTGCCCAAGCTGGATTTGCAAAATACCCGCAAATATGGATCAGAAAAGGCCTGGTCAACGACAGAATTGATCTAGACCATCTGACCATAAATCGGATGTATCTTGCAATCCAGAATGAGTTATCTGATGTAAAATTTATGATTTTGGGGAAGAACGAGCTACTTTAGCCAACCAACCCAGCTATGTCGAGTTAGCCAAGCCAGATTTGCAAAATACCCCAAAAGATGGATCAGAAAAGGCCCGATCGACGACAGAAGTGAGCCCGACAATCGGACCTTTTGTCGGGCGTATCTCACATTCTGGAATGAGTTATGTAATGTAAAATATATGATTTTGGAGTAGAATGAGCTACTTTAACCAACCAACCCTACTTTGTTTGGTTCCCCAAGCCGGATTTATGAAATACTGCCAAAGATGGATCAGAAAAGGCACGATCGATGACAGAAGTGATCCAGACCATTAGATCTTAAATAGGGCGTATCTCGCAATCCGGAATGAGTTACTTAACGTAAAACATAATAATTTTAGGGTAGAATGAGCTACTTTATCTTACTACCGAAGATGGAGCTGAAATGGCCGGGTCGACGACAGAAGTGATTTAGACCATTGGACCTTAAATCGAGCGTATCTCACAATCCGAAATGAGTTATCTGATGTAAAATATATGATTTTGGGGTAGAACGAGCTACTTTAGTTTACCACCAAAGATGGATCAGAAAAGGGCTGGTCGACGACAGAAGTGATCCAGACCATCGGACCTTACATATGACCTATCTTGCAATCCGGAATGGGTTATCTGAAGTAAAATATATGTTTTTGGCGTAGAACGAGCAACTTTAGCTGACCAACCTGGCTATGCTGGGTTTCCCAAGTCGTGTTTGTGAAATACCGCCAAAGATGGATCATAAAAGGCCTAGTCGAAGATAGAAGTGATCTAGACCATCAGACCTTAAATAGTGCGTATCTCGCAATCCAGAATGAGTTACCTGACGTAGAATATATGATTTTGAGGTAGAATGAGCTACTTTAGCCTACCGCCAAAGATGGAGCTGAAAAGGCTCGGTCGACGACAGAATTGATACATACCATCGGACCTTAAATCGAGCGTATCTCACAATCTGGAATGAGTTTTCTGACGTAAAATATACAATTTTGGGGTAGAACGAGCTAATTTAGACAACCAACACTGTTACGCCTGGTTACCCAAGCCGGATTTGCAAAATACCCTCAAATATGGATAGAAAGGCCTGGTCAACGACCGAAGTGATCTAGAACTTCTAGCCATAAATCGGATGTATCTAGCTATCCTAAATGAGTTATCTGATGTAAAATTTATGATTTTGGGGTAGAAGGAGCTACTTTAGCCAACCAACCTGGCTATGTCAGGTTTTCCAAGCCGGATTTGCGAAATACTGCCAAAGATGGATCAGAAAAGACCCGGTCAATGACAGAAGTGATCCAGACCATCGGACCTTAATTAAGCCGTATCTTGCAATACGAAATGAGTTGGCTAACGTAAAATATATGATTTTTTGGTAGAACGAGGTACTTTAGCCTACCGCCAAAGATGGATAAAAATGGCTCGGTCGTCGACAGAAGTGATCCAGACCATCGAACTTTAAATCGGGCGTATCTCACAATCCGGAATGAGTTATCTAACGTAAAATATATGATTTTGGTGTAGAACAAGCTACTTTAGCATATCGCCAGAGATGGATCTTAAAAGGCTCGGTCGACGACAGAATTGATCCAGACCATTGGACCTTAAATCGAGCGTATCTTGCAATCCGGAATGAGTTATCTGACTTAAAATATATGATTTTGGGGTAGAACGAGCAACTTTAGCATACTGCCAAAGATGGATCAGAAAAGGCCCGGTCGACGATAGAATTGATCTAGACCATCAGACCTTAAATAGGGCCTCTATCACAATCCGGAATGAGTTACCTAACATAAAATATATGATTTTAGGGTACCGCCATAAATGGAGCTGAAAAGGCCTGGTCGATGACAGAAGTGATCCAGACCATCGGACCTTAAATCTAGAGTCTGTCGCGATCCGAAATGAGTTATCTTATGTAAAATATATAATTTTGGGGTAGAACTAGCTACTTTAGCCGACCAACATTGCAATGCGGGGTTGCCCAGGCCGGATTTGAAAAAAAAATATTGATAAAGATGGTTCAGAAAAAGCCCTTTCGATTACAGAACTGATCCAGACCATCGAACCTTAAATCGGGCGTATCTCACAATCCGGAATGAGTTAAATAATGTAAAATATATGATTTTGGGTTAGAACGAGCTACTTTGGCCTAACGTCAAAGATGGATCAGAAACGGCTTGGTCGACGACACAAGTCATCCAGACCATCGGGCTTTAACTCGGGCGTATCTCGTAATCCGGAATGTGGTAACTAACGTAAAATATATGATTTTGGGGTAGAATGAGCTACTTTAGTCTATCGCCAAAGATGGATCTGAAAAGGCCCGGTCGACGACAGAAGTGATCCAGACCATCGGACCTTAAATCGGGCGTCTCTCGCAATCTGGAATGAGTTATCTGACGTAAAATATATTATTTTAGTATAGAACTAGTTACATTAGGCAACCAAATCCTGCTACGTAGGTTTTCCTAGCCTGGATTTGCGAACTACCGCCAAAGATGGTTTGAAAAATGCCCGGTCGATTACAGAAGTGATCCAGACCATCAGACATTAAATCGGGCGTATCTCGCAATCCGGAATGAGTTACCTGACGTAAAATATATGATTTTGTGGCTAGAACGAGCAACTTTAGCCTACCGTCAAAGATGGATCAGAAATGGCCCGATCGACGATAGAAGTGATCCAGACCATCGGACTTTAATTCGGGCATATCTCGCAATCTGGATTGAGTTATCTGACATAAAATATAAGATTTTGGTATAGAATGAGCTACTTTAGCCTACCGCCAATGATGGATCAAAAAAGGCCTAGTTGACAACAGAAGTGTTCTAGACCATCGGACATTAAATTGGGCTTATCTCGTAGTCCGGAATGAGTTATCTGACGTAAAATATATAATTTTGGGGTAGAACGAGCTACTTTAACCTATTGCCAAAGATGGATCATAAGAGGCTCGGCTAACAATAGAGGTGATCCAGACCATCGGACCTTAAATTGGGCGTATCTCGCAATCTGGAATGAGTAACATGATGTAAAATATATGATTTTGGGGTGAAACATGCTACTTTACCCTACTGCCAAAGATGGATCTGAAAAGGCCCGGTCGACAACAGAAGTGATCGAGACCATCAGACTTTAAACCGAGCGTATCTCGCAATACGGAATGTGTTATCTGACGTAAAATATATGATTTTGGGGTAGAACAGGCTTCTTTAGCCTGTCGCCAAAGATGGATCAAAAAAGGCCCTGTCGGTGACAGAAGTGATCTAGACCATCGGACCTTAAATCGGGCGTATCTCACAATCTGGATTTTGTTAGCTGACCTAAAATATATATTTTTGGGGTAGAACGAGCTAATTTATCCAACCAACCCAGCTATGTCGGGTTGCCCATGCCAGATTTGGAGAAGATTGCCAAAGATGGATAAAAAAAGGCCCGGTTGGTGACAGAAGTGATCTAGATCATCGTACCTTAAATAGGGCGTATCTCGCAATCCGGACTTAGTAACCTGACGTAAAATATATGATTTTAGGGTAGAACGAGCTAGTTTAGCCTACTGCTAAAGATGGATTAGAAATGGCCCGATCGACGACAGAAGTGATCCATACCATCGGACTTTAAATCGGGCGTATCTTGCAATCTGGAATGAGTTATTTGGCGTAAAATATATGATTTCGAGGTAGAACCAGCTACTTTAGCCTACCGCCAAAGATGGATCTAAAAAGGCCTGGTCGATGACAGAACTGATCCAGACCATCAGACCTTAAATTGGGCGTAGCTCGCAATCTGGAATGAGTTTTCTGATTGTTAAATATATGATTTTGGGGTAGAACAAGCTACTTTAGTCAACCAACCCTACTTTGCCGGGTTACCCAAGCCAGATTTGAGAAATACTGCCAAAGATGGATTAGAAAGGCACGGTCGACGACAGAAGTGATTCAGACCATTAGATATTAAATAGGGCGTATCTTGCAATCCGGAATGAGTTACTTGATGTAAAATATAATGATTTAAGGGTAGAACGAGCTACTTTATCCTACTACCAAAGATGGAGCGGAAAAGGCCCGGTCGATGATAGAAGTGATTTAGACCATTGGACCTTAAATCGAGCATATCTCACAATTCGAAATGAGTTAACTGATGTAAAATATATGATTTTGGGGTAGAACGAGCTACTTTAGTTTACCGCCAAAGACGGGTCAGAAAAGGCCCTGTCGACGACAGAAGTGATCCAGACCATCAGACCTTACATCTGACTTATCTCACAATCCAGAATGGGTTATTTGAAGTAAAATATATGTTTTTGGCGTAGAACGAGCAACTTTAGCCAACCAACCCAGCTATGCTAGGTTTCCCAAGTCGTATTTGTGAAATACCGTCAAAGATGGATCAGAAAAGGCCCGGTCGAAGACAGAAGTGATCTAGATCATCGGACCTTAAATAGGGCGTATCTTGCAATCTGGAATGAGTTCCTGATGTAAAATATAAGATTTTGAGGTAGAATGAGCTACTTTAGCCTACCGTCAAAGATGGAGCTGAAAAGGCTCAGTCGACGACATAATTGATCCATACCATCAGACCTTAAATCAAGCGTATCTCACAATCTGGAATGAGTTATCTGACATAAAATATACGATTTTGGGGTAGAACGAGCTAGTTTAGCCAACCAACACTGCTACGCCTGGTTGCCCAAGCTAGATTTGCAAAATACCCGCAAATATGTATCAGAAAAGGCCTAGTCAACGACAGAAGTGATCCAGACCATCTGACCATAAATCGAATGTATCTCGCAATCCAGAATGAGTTATATGATGTAAAATTTATGATTTTGGGGTAGAACGAGCTACTTTAGCCAACCAACCCGGCTATGTCGAGTTACCCAAGCCGGATTTGTGAAATACCCCAAAAGATGGATCAGAAAAGGCCCAGTCGACGATAGATGTGATCCCAACAATCGGACCTTTTGTTGGTCGTATCTCGCATTCTGTAAAATATATGATTTTGGGGTAGAATGAGCTACTTTAGCCAACCAACCCTGCTTTGTTTGGTTCCCCAAGCCGGATTTATGAAATACTGCCAAAGATGGATCAGAAAAGGCATGGTCGACGACAGAACTGATCCAGACCATTAGATCTTAAATAGGGCGTATCTCGCAATCCGGAATGAGTTACTTGACGTAAAACATAATGATTTTAGGGTAGAACGAGCTACTTTATCTTACTACCGAAGATGGAGCTGAAACGGCTGGGTCGACGACAGAAGTGATTTAGACCATTGGACCTTAAATCGAGCGTATCTCACAATCCGAAATGAGTTATCTGATGTAAAATATATGATTTTGGGGTAGAACGAGCTACTTTAGTTTACCGCCAAAGATGGATCAGAAAAGGCCCGGTCGACGACAGAAGTGATCCAGACCATCGGACCTTACATCTGACCTATCTTGCAATCTGGAATGCGTTATCTGAAGTAAAATATATGTTTTTGGCGTAGAACGAGCAACTTTAGCCGACCAACCCAGCTATGATGGGTTTCCCAAGTCGTGTTTGTGAAATACCGCCAAAGATAGATCAGAAAAGGCCCGGTCGAAGACAGAAGTGATCTAGACCATCGGACCTTAAATAGTGCATATCTCGCAATCCGGAATGAGTTACCTGACGTAGAATATATGATTTTGAGGTAGAATGAGCTACTTTATCCTACCGCCAAAGATGGAACTGAAAAGGCTCGGTCGACGACAGAATTGATCCATACCATCGGACCTTAAATCGAGCGTATCTCACAATCTAGAATGAGTTATCTGACGTAAAATATACGATTTTGGGGTAGAACGAGCTAATTTAGACAACCAACACTGTTACGCCTGGTTGCCCAAGCTGGATTTGCAAAATACCCTCAAATATGGATCAAAAAAGGCCTGGTCAACGACCGAAGTGATCTAGAACTTCTGACCATAAATCGGATGTATCTAACTATCCTGAATGAGTTATCTGATGTAAAATTTATGGTTTTGGGGTAGAAGGAGCTACTTTAGCCAACCAACTAGGCTATGTTAGGTTTCCCAAGACGAATTTGCGAAACACTGCCAAAGATGGATCAAAAAAGGCCCGGTCAATGACAGAAGTGATCCAGACCATGGGGCCTTAAATAGGCTGTATCTCGCAATCCGGAATGAGTTGGCTAACGTAAAATATATGATTTTTTTGGTAGAACGAGGTACTTTAGCCTATCGCCAAAGATGGATAAAAAATGGCTCGGTCGACGACAGAAGTGATACAGACCATCGAACTTTAAATCAGGCGTATCTCACAATCCGAAATGAGTTATCTGACGTAAAATATATGATTTTGGGGTAGAACGAGCTACTTTAGCCTATCGCCAGAGATGGATCTTAAAAGGCCCGGTCGACGACAGAATTTATCCAGACCATTGGACCTTAAATCGAGCGTATCTTGCAAGATGGAATGAGTTATCTGAGGTAAAATATATGATTTTAGGGTAGAACGAGCAACTTTAGCATACCGCCAAAGATGGATCAGAAAAGGCCCGGTCGACGACAGAAGTGATCGAGACCATCAGACCTTAAATAGTGCCTCTATCGTAATCCGGAATGAGTACCTGACATAAAATATATGATTTTAGGGTACTGCCATAAATGGAGCTGAAAAGGCCCGGTTGACGATAGAAGTGATACAGACCATCAGACCTTAAATCTAGAGTATCTTGCGATCCGAAATGAGTTATCTGATGTAAAATATATAATTTTGGGGTAGAATGAGCTACTTTAGCCGACCAACCCTGCGACACTGGGTTGCCTAGGCCGGATTTGAGAAATATTGCCAAAGATGGATTAGAAAAGGCGCTTTTAATTACAAAACTAATCCAGACCATCAAACCTTAAATCGGGCGTATCTCGCAATCCGGAATGAGTTACATAACGTAAAATATATGATTTTGGGTTAGAACGAGCTACTTTGGCCTAACGCCAAAGATGGATAAAAAACGACCCAGTTGACGACACAAGTCATCCAGACCATCGGAGTTTAACTCTGGCGTATCTCGTAATCCAGAATGTGGTAACTGACGTAAAATATATGATTTTGGTGTAAAATGAGCTACTTTAGTCTACCACCAAAGATGGATCTGAAAAGGGCTGATCAACGACAAGTGATCCAGACCATCGGACCTTAAATCGAGCATCTCTCGCAATCCGGAATGAGTTATCTGACGTAAAATATTTTATTTTAGGATAGAACGAGTTACATTAGGCAACTAACCCTGCTACGTAGGTTTTTCCAGCCTAGATTTACGAACTACTGCCAAAGATGGATTAGAAAAGTCCCGGTCGACAACAGAAGTGATCCAGACTATCAGACCTTAAATCGGGCAAATCTCGCAATCGGGAATGACTTACCTGACGTAAAATATATGATTTTGGGTGTAGAATGAGCTACTTTAGCATACCGCCAAAGATGGATCAGAAATGGCCCGATCGACGATAGAAGTGATCCAGACCATCGGACTTTAATTCAGGCGTATCTCGCACTCTGGAATGAGTTATCTGACATAAAATATTTGATTTTGGCATAAAATGAGCTATTTTAGTCTAATGTCATTGATGGATCAAAAATGGCCCGGTCGGTGACAGAAGTGTTCCAGACCATCGGACATTAAATTGGGCTTATCTCGTAGTCTGGAATGTGTTATTTGACATAAAATATATGATTTTGGGGTAGAACGAGCTACTTTAACCTATCGCCAAAGATGGATCATAAGAGGCTCGGTCAACAATAGAAGTGATCCAGACCATTGGACCTTAAATCGGACGTATCTCGCAATCTGGATGACGTAAAATATATGATTTTAGGGTAAAACATACTACTTTACCCTACCGCCAAAGATGGGCCTGAAAAGGCCCGGTCGACTACAGAAGTGATTGAGACCATCGGACTTTAAATCGAGCGTATCCCACAATCCGGAATGAGTTATCTGACGTAAAATATATGATTTTGGGGTAGAACGAGCTACTTCAGCCTATCGCCAGAGATGGATCTTAAAAGGCCCGGTCGACGACAGAATTGATCCAGACCATTGGACCTTAAATCAAGCGTATCTTGCAAGCCGGAATGAGGTATCTGAGGTAAAATATATGATTTTGGGGTAGAACGAACAACTTTAGCATACTGCCAAATATGGATCAGAAAAGGCCCGATCGACGACAGAAGTGATCGAGACCATCAGACTTTAAATAGGGCCTCTATCGCAATCCGGAATGAGTACCTGACATAAAATATATGATTTTAGGGTACCGCCATAGATGGAGCTAAAAAGGCACTGTTGACGACAGAAATGATACAGACCATCAGACCTTAAATCTAGAGTATCTCGCGATCCGAAATGAGTTATCTGATGTGAAATATATAATTTTGGGGTAGAATGAGCTACTTTAGCCGACTAACACCGCGACACTAGGTTGCCAAGGCCGGATTTGAGAAATATCGCCAAAGATGGATTAGAAAAGGCCCTTTCGATTACAGAACTGATCCAGACCATCGAACCTTAAATCGGGCGTATGTCGTAATCCGGAATGAGTTACATAACGTAAAATATATAATTTTGGGTTAGAATGAGCTACTTTGGCCTAACGCCAAAGATAGATAAGAAACGGCCCGGTTGACGACACAAGTCATCTAGACCATTGGACTTTAACTCGGGCGTATCTCGTAATCCGGAATGTGATAACTGACGTAAAATATATGATTTTGGGCTAGAATGAGCTACTTTAGTCTACCACCAAAGATGGAACTGAAAAGGCCCGGTCGACGATAGAAGTGATCCAGACCACCGAACCTTAAATCGAGCGTCTCTCGCAATCTGGAATGAGTTATCTGACGTAAAATATTTTATTTTAGGATAGAACGAGTTACGTTAGGCAACCAACCCTGTTACGTAGGTTTTCCCAGCCTGGATTTGCGAACTACCGCCAAAGATGGATTAGAAAGGCTTGGTCGACGACAGAAGTGATCCAGACCATGAGACCTTAAATCGGGCATATCTCGCAATCCAGAATGAGTTACCTGATGTAAAATATATGATTTCGGTGGTAGAATGAGCTACTTTAGCCTACCGCCAAAGATGGATCAGAAATGGCCCAGTCAACTATAGAAGTGATCCAGACCATCGGACTTTAATTCGGGCATATCTCGCAATCTGGAATGAGTTATCTGACATAAAATATATGATTTTGGCATAGAACGAGCTATTTTAGCCTACCGCCAATGATGGATCAAAAATGGCCTGGTCGATGACAGAAGTGTTCCAGACCATCGGAAATTAAATTGGGCTTATCTCGTAGTCCGGAATGAGTTATCGGACGTAAAATATATGATTTTGGGGTAGAACGAGCTACTTTAACGTATCACCAAAGATGGATCATAAGAGGCTCGGTCAACAATAGAAGTGATCCAGACCATCGGACATTAAATCAAACGTATCTCGCAATCTGGAATGAGTAACATGACCTAAAATATATGATTTTGGGGTAAAACATTCTACTTTACCCTATCGTCAAAGATGGATTTGAAAAGGCTCGGTGGATGACAGAAGTGATCGAGACCATCGGACTTTAAATCGAGCGTATCTCACAATCCGGAATGAGTTATCTGACGAAAAAATATATGATTTTGGGGTAGAACGAGATACTTTAGCCTATCACCAAAGATGGATCTTAAAAGGCCCGGTTGACGACAGAATTGATCCAGACCATTGGACCTTAAATCGAGCGTATCTTGCACGCCAGAATGAGTTATTTGAGGTAAAATATATTATTTTGGGGTAGAACGAGCAACTTTAGCATACCGCCAAAGATGGATCAGAAAAGGCCCGGTCGACGACAGAAGTGATCGAGACCATCAGACCTTAAATAGGGCCTCTATCGCAATCCGGAATGAGTACTTGACATAAAATATATGATTTTAGGGTACAACCATAGATGGAGCTGAAAAGGCCATGTTGATGACAGAAGTGATACAGACCATCAAACCTTAAATCTAGAGTATCTCGCAATCCGAAATGAGTTATCTGATGTAAAATATATAATTTTGGGGTAGAATGAGCTACTTTAGCTGACCAACCCCGCGACACTGGGTTGCCTAGGCCGGATTTGAGAAATATCGCCGAAGATGGATTAGAAAAGGCCCTTTCAATCAGAACTGATCCAAACCATCGAACCTTAAATCGGGTGTATCTCGCAATCCGGAATGAGTTAAATAACGTAAAATATATGATTTTGGGTTAGAACGAGCTACTTTGGCCTAACGCCAAAGATGGATCAGAAACGGCCCGGTCGATGACACAAGTCATCTAGACCATCAGACTTTAACTCAGGCATATCTCGTAATCTGGAATGTGGTAACTGACGTAAAATATATGATTTTGGGGTAGAATGAGCTACTTTAGCTACCACCAAAGATGGATCTGAAAAGGCCTGGTCAACAACAGAAGTGATCCAGTCCATCGGACCTTAAATCGAGCATCTCTCGCAATCCGGAATAAGTTATCTGACATAAAATATATTATTTTAGGATAGAACGAGTTAGATTAGGCAACCAACCCCGCTACGTAGGTTTTCCCAGCCTGGATTTGCGAACTACCGCCAAAGATGGATTAGAAAAGGTCCTTTCGATTACAGAACTGATCTAGACCATCGAACCTTAACTCGGGCGTATCTCGCAATCCGGAATGAGTTACATAACGTAAAATATATGATTTTGGGTTAAAACGAGCTACTTTGGCCTAACGCCAAAGATGGATCAGAAACGGCCCGGTCGACGACACAAGTCATCTAGACCATCAGACTTTAACTCAGGCGTATCTCACAATCCGGAATGTGGTAACTGACGTAAAATATATGATTTTGGGGTAGAATGAGCTACTTTAGTCTACCATCAAAGATGGACCTGAAAAGGCCCGGTCGACGACAGAAGTGATCTAGTCCATCGGACCTTAAATCGAGCATCTCTCGCAATTCAGAATAAGTTATCGGACGTAAAATATATTAGTTTAGGATAGAACGAGTTACATTAGGCAACCAACCCTGCTACGTAGATTTTCCCAGCATGGATTTGCGAACTACCGCCAAAGATGGATTAGAAAAGGCCCGGTCGACAACAGAAGTGATCCAGACCATCAGACCTTAAATCGGGCGTATCTCGCAATCCGGAATGAGTTACCTGACATAAAATATATGATTTTGGGGGTAGAATGAGCTACTTTAGCCTACCGCTAAAGATGGATTAGAAATGGCCCGGTTGACGATAGAAGTGATCCAGACCATCGGACTTTCATTCGAGCATATCTCGCAATCTGGAATGAGTTATCTGACATAAAATATATCATTTTGGCGTAGAGTGAGCTATTTTAGCCTACCGCCAATGACGGATCAAAAAAGGCCCGGTCGATGACAGAAGTGTTCCAGACCATCGTACATTAAATTGGGCTTATCTCTAGTCCGGAATGAGTTATCTGACGTAAAATATATGATTTTGGGGTAGAACGAGCTACTTTAACCTATCGCTAAAGATGGATCATAAGAGGCTCAGTCAACAATAGAAGTAATCCAGACCATCGGACCTTAAATCGGATGTATCTCGCAATCTAGAAGGAGTAACATGACATAAAATATATGATTTTGGGTAAAACATGCTACTTTACCCTACCGCCAAAGATGGATCTGAAAAGGCCCGGTCAACGACAGAAGTGATCGAGACCATCGGACTTTAAATCGATCGTATCTTGCAATCCGGAATGTGTTATCTGACGTAAAATATATGATTTTGGGGTAGAACGGGCTTCTTTAGCCTACCGCCAAAGATGGATCAGAACAGGCCCTGTCGGTGACAGAAGTGATCCAGACCATCGGACCTTAAATCGGGCATATCTCGAAATCTGGATTTGGTTAGCTGACCTAAAATATATATTTTTGGGGTAGAACCAGCTAATTTATCCAACCAACCGGCTATGTCAGGTTGCCCATGCCGGATTTGGAAAATATTGCCAAAGATAGATAAAAAAAGGCCCGGTCAGTGACAGAAGTGATCTAGACCATTGGACCTTAAATAGGGCGTATCTTGTAATACGGAATGAGTTACCTGACGTAAAATATATGATTTTAGCATAGAACGAGCTAGTTTAGCCTACTGGTAAAGTGTAACGCCCTAAAAATCGGGGGTCGAGCATAAACTCAACTCCCGAGTTCCAGAACATCACTTATGCAACAAAATGAATGATGATTGAATGTTGACTGTATTCGTGCATTGAACATGAGTGAGATTAAGCCAAAACAGCATATCATACTCCAGAGACAGTTAATTTGCAAGCGGAAGACTGTGATAGATAGATAAAATATATAACTTATGATGAGTCTCCAGAGTGTGATAACATTACCAGGTTAAATAAATACAAGTGCAGTTCTAAAATGTACCAAATGTGAGGAAGTGTAATGCCTCCTATCCCATGTACTATAGCCCCGTCAATACAATATCAGGTCTTCATTGACCTGCCAGAGAGATACAGATAGGAGAATTCCTCCTATCATCATAGAAGTAGTCCGGCTCTGCTTCACAAGCATCGCCACCACATGAAACTCAACAAATCTGGTTGGTGTGTACAACACCGTCCCGTAACGTGGGAGTGAGTGATCAACTCAGTGGAACAGTAAAGCATAGGTTAACATGTTATCAATTCAATCAAGCAGTAATGATAAAGCAGTACAAATCAAACAAGTTTAACTACTCTTATTAAATGCGAGAGTGAAATGACATGATGCTGTATGCCCTTGCCAAACCACCCTCAAGCGACATCATCTTACGTTCGCGAATGCTTACTCCCTCAGTGCGCCACATCTACAAAGCACATGCGGTGCGATGATGCTCATGATTACCAAGTTTTTATTAGTCCATTTCAAACAGCAGTATTGGGAAACTAAGGTACCTCCCTTGTATCATTCCCAAACATGATCCATTCTAGGGTCGTCAATCCTAGTTAATCTCATACGATATTATGGTTTGAGACATCGCAAAGGGCTCGTCACACGTCAGCGCGGATACAGATCTCACCGTATGCGGTTCAATTGCTGGCCGTCAGCTCGAGTACAGGTCTCACCGTACTCGGCTCAATCACTAGCCGTCAGCTCGAGTACAGGTCTCACCGTACTCGGCTCAACTCATACTCTAGTTGCTGTGAAAGACTCGTCGCCAATCACAGACCCTTGGAGTATACTCGAAGATACTACGGACGACTCGTCGCCCGTCAACACGAGTACAGGTCTCACCGTACTCGGCTCTCGCCGTAAGTATCGACAGCTCGAATACAGTGTCCCATACCACCATATTCGGCTCACGAGTTGTTTGCGCAATGGTCACTACGGGGAGGCACATGGCCCCAGCGTAAGCCGACAGCTCGACTACGGTGTCCTATACCACCATGCCCGGCTCATGCGTCTTAGCGGATCGAGGTACCATGGTTAAAAGGGGGTTTCACTGGTAAGTTTGGTACCCTAGGTTCAAGCAGTAGCGTCCAAACAGGGTGAACATGCATAAGGCAGATCGGGTTACTTGACGAGCTTGACTAGCACGATCGCCCGTTGAGCTGCACGACATGAAGTGCATAAACAACTTCGTGTGGCCTAGCCACTGCCGATAGGCAACGCACGACTCGAGTTCGTCGAACACATCCCACGTGGCAAATGAATCTCAGCCGCGAGTTCAATCCCGTTACCGATTGCCTGGGCCATAATCATAGCCCCAAACACAATCAGTTGCAGATAGACAAAGCAGTAATGGATCAAGATTCAACTCATACAGTCAAGGTCTGGTATTATCCGTTTAGGGCTGCCAGGGCTGTTGCACGCACTCGTTGCTCCGCTCCCCCATCACCCATGACGGATCATACAACGTAAATATAAATTTAAACATATGCATTACATAGTTAAAATCATAAAGCAGTTGAGCATGTTATGAATCACAACACAAGCATGAGTTTGTACATGTTCAATTCCTAATCACACAACTATCAAAGGAGATCATACACATAGTTAAAAGAGGTTGAGAATCATATCTCAACACCCTTATACTTTACAATTTGCTAACTACTACTCATTCAGACATTTCAAGAAACACTTAAACAAACATACATCAACATACACGACATATGTCGATCACATAGGCATTAGGCCAAATCCTTTCACTAGGGAGTTGCCCCAATCATAACACGCGTACACCCACGACGGATAGTCATGGCAAGCAGGAATCCAAGTTCCATATTCATTCAGTCATTTCCACAAACACTTGGGCCACACATTTTAGCATATATAGTGTATATTGGCCGTGGCATGACTTAGGGCAAATCCTTTCGTCAAAGGGGGTATCGCCAATACATCAATCATGAATCCATGACAATTAGTCATGGCGAGCACGAATGAGAATTCTATACTCATTCAGCCATTTCCACAAACACTTAGAATACACTATCACAACATACATGGTGTATGTTAGTAAAACATGTATTAGGGTTATCCTTTAGCCAAACGAGTATTTTATCCATGTATACCATAATCATACTACAAATAATCATGACAATTACATTTCCAAAACTTACACATATACGGTATTTCTAGAATACACAATTTCAACATACGTAGCATTTACAAGTGAACATGTATTACGGCGATTCCTTTCGCCAAACTAGTATTTTATCCATATATAGTATAATCATACATTAAATAAACATGTCAAACATTTCTCCAAAAAAAAAATACGTATACGGTATTTCTACGTATACCTAGAGTATGTGAAATTCCATATTCTACAACGATAATCGAAACAGGAAACGGAAAGCACTTTGTACATGTGCAATTGCATGCAGATCATGAATCTATCATTATCTGACATTGAAAGCGTTGAAAACCCTAACCTATACACCTAAAGTCCGCACCTTTTGTCGTAGAATCGTAACGGAGTTGATAGGTTTGCTAAGCTTCCGTATTTGGTAGTTTGGCAACCTAGAGAACGAAATAGGTTAGCTATTTCACAACCTACAACAGTCTAAACCCCAAAACAGATTAGGATTAGGGTTTCTTACCTAGAAACGACGCCGGAAACGCCGGAAAAGCGTCAAGAAAGGGATGGTGCAGCCCGTGTGGTGGCAGGGAACGACGGCAGGGAGATTCTCCCACTTCTCCCTCACTTCCTCTCTCTTTTCCCTCTCTCAAAACCCAAATTCGTATGGCTGCCATGAGAGAGGGTTTAAGGTCTTTATATAGTCTCAAAACTCACCGAAATAGACTCATGTTCAAGGGTTACTGCTAATATAGGTATTTCGTCACTTTTCCAGCTCAAAAGTGAGGTTCTGGTGGCCCTCCTTGAGTCAAACGTCAGACTTAAGCTCACCACACATGGATCTATGTGGGATTACGTTTTCGACTCGATCGGATTCCCAGATCGCACGTGGCAGACCACTTTCAGTTCAACGGTCAGTGGGCCACGATCCGAAATTCCAAGTACATGTAAATGTTCCTGAAATTTTTCCTGATCCGAGGGTGTAATTTGGTCTGATTCTGACGGTCTGGTTGCTTAATACTGATGCGCAAGCGAACGGTGCCAGATCACTATTCCTGATATTTATTTTGGAATGGGAATAGTGTTTTTCACACTCCCTCGCTCCGGATCCAAACGAATGGCCGTGGGACATCGGTTGGACCTGATTTTCGAGATGATTGTCAAGCCCAGTGAGGCGGTCCTAGTTCCTTAACTTCGTGTTAATCGGACTTCCGAGGTGCGGCCTAGACCTAATACGAAGTTTCATTTCATTCCCGAGAGCAGCCGGGAAATGAGTTTGGTTCTAAACTTTAGGGTAACCTAGAGTCACTGATTTTGCAAGTTTTGGGTCTTGCAGATCGTATTTAAAGTGATCCCAACGGATTTCATGGCTAATCGAGTTTTGCACTTAGTTAACTTTGTTAAATCTCTAAAGGATTTAATCCTAATTGTTTTCTGGTTGAGATGGTACTTAGGCCTTTGTAGTTTGTATATAAAGTGATCCAAGTTTTACTACTTAGCTAGTTTAAGTTAGTGTCTAGGGCGAAAGTGCTTTGAAAAATTGAAAGCATAAGGTAGTGAAGGGTGGGATTTGTGAAGAAAATGGTTTCTGAAGCGATTTTAGACTGTGGGGTTCAGTTCTGACGAAATAATAAGGTGTTAGGATCAACCCATTGCCTAAGGACATCTAATCCCAGGTTGGCAAAAATCCGGGATGTTACATAAAGCTTGATCAGAAATGGCCCGATCGAGGACAGAAGTTATCCAGACTATCAGACTTTAAATCAGGCGTATCTTGCAATCCGGAATGAGTTATATGACGTAAAATATATGATTTTGGGGTAGAACGATCTACTTTAGCCTACCGCCAAAGATGGATCAGAAACGGCCCGGTCGACGACAGAAGTGATCTAGACCGTCAAACTCTAAATCGGGCATATCACACAATCCGGAATGAGTTATCTGACGTAAAATATATGATTTTGGGGTAGAACGAGATACTTTAGCCTTCCACCAAAGATGGATATGCAAAGGCCCAGTCGACGACAGAATTGATCCAGACCATCGAACCTTAAATAGGGTGTATCTCGCAATCCGGAATGAGTTATCTGACGTGAAATATATGATTATGGGATAGAACGAGCTATTTTAGCCTACTGCCAAAGATGGATAAAAAAGGGACTAATCGACGACAAAATAGATCCACACCATCTGACCTTAAATCGGGCGTATCTCGCAATGTGGATGGAGTTATCTGCAGTAAATTATATGATTTTGGGGTATAACGAGCTACTTTATCCTACTACCAAAGATGGATCAGGAAAGGCCCGGTCGACGACAAAAGTGATCCAAACCATCAGACCTTAAACCGAGCGTATCTCGCAATCCAGAATGTGTTATCGGATGTAAAATATATGATTTTGGGGTAGAACGAGCTACTTTAGCCTACCGCCAAAGATGGATCATAAAGAAACCAGTCGACAACAGAAGTTATCCAGACCATCGCACCTTAAATCGAGCGTATCTCGCAATCTAGAATGAGTGATTTGACGTAAAATATATGATTGTGGGGTAGAACAAACTACTTTAGCCCACCACCAAAGATGGATAAGAAACGGCCTGGTCGACGACAGAAGTGAATCTGACCATCGGGCCTTAAATCGGGTGTATCTCGCAATTCGCGATGAGTTATCTAACATCAAATATACGATTTTAGGGTAGAACGAGCTACTTTATCACAGCGCCGAAGATGTATCTAAAACGGCCCGGTCCACGACAGAAGTGATTTAGACCATTGTAACTTAATTCGAGCATATCTTGTAATCCAGAATGAGTTATCTGACGTAAAATACATGATTTTGGGGTAGAACGAGCTACTTTAGCAAACCAACCTGGCTCTGTGGGGTTACCCACGCCGAATTTACGAAATACCACCAAAGATTGATAAAAAAAGGCCAGGTCGACTACAGAAGTGATCGAGACCATCAGACCTTAAATACGGCCTCTATCGCTATCCGGAATGAGTTACCTGACGTAAAATATATGACTTTAGGGTACCGCCAAAGATGGAGCTGAAAAGGATCGATCGACGACAGAAGTGATCCAGACCGTCGGACCTTAAATCTAGCGTATATCACAATCTAAAATGAGTTCTCTAATGTAATATATGTAATTTTGGGGTAGAATGAGCTACTTTAGCCGACCAACATCACTGCGCTGGGTTTTCCACGCCGGATTTGCGAAATACTGCCAACGATGGATCAGAAAAGGCCCGGTCGATGACAGAAGTGATCCAGACCATCGAACCCTAAATCGGGCATAGCTCACAATATGGAATGAGTTATCTGACGTAAAATATATGAGTTAGGGGTAGAACGAGCTACTTTAGCCTATCGCCAAAGATGGATCTGAAAAGGCCCGGTCAACAACAGAAGTGATCCAGACCATCGGGCCTTAAATCGGGCGTATCTCACAATCCGAAATGAGTTATCTGACCTAAAATATATGATTTTGGGGTAAAACGAGCTACTTTAGCATACCAATCCCACCACGCCGGGTTACCCAAGCCAGATTTTCGAAATATCGCCAAAGATGGATCAGAAAAGGCCAGGTCGATGACAGAAGTGATCCAGACCATCGGACCTTAAATCGGGCATATCTCGCAATCCAGAATGAGTTACCTAACGTAAAATATATGATTTTAGGTCAGAACGAGCTACTTCGGCCTAACTCCAAAGATGGATCAGAAATGGCCCGGTCGACGATAGAAATGATCCAGACCATCGAACTTTAACTCGGGCATATCTCCTAATCCGGAATGTGGTATCTGACGTAAAATATATGATTTTGGGGTAGATCGAGCTTCTTTATCCTTCCGCCCAAGATAGATCAGAAAAGGCTAGGTCGGCGACAGAAGTGATCCAGACCATCGGAACTTAAATCAGGTGTATCTCGTTATCCGAAATGGGTTATCTGACAAAAAATATATGTTTTTGGTGTAGAACAAGCTACTTTAGCCTACCGCCAAAGATTGATCAGAAATTGTCCGGTTGATGACAGAAGTGATCTAGACCATCGGACCTTTAATCGGGCATATCTCGTATCCGGAATGAGTTATCTAACGTAAAATATAAGATTTTGGGGTAGAACGAGCTACTTTAGGCAACCAACCCTGCTTTGCCGTGTTTCCTTACCCGAATTTGCGAACTACCGCGAAAGAAGGATCAGAAAAGGCCCGGTCGACGACAGAAGTGATCTAGACCATCGGACCTTAAATCGGGCGTATCTCGCATTCTGAAATGAGTTACCAGATGTAAAATATATGATTTTGGGTAGAACGAGATACTTTAGCCCACCACCAAAGATGAATCAGAAAGGGTCCAGTCAACGACAAAAGTGATCCACACCATCGAACCTTAAATCGGGCGTATCTCGCAATCTAGGAGTTATCTACCGTAAAATATATGATTTTGGGGTACAACGAGCTACTTTATCCTAACGCCAAAGATGGATCTGAAACCGCCCGGTCGAAAACTGAAGTGATCTAGACCATCAGACTTTAAATTAGGCGTATCTCGAAATTCAGAATGACTTATCTAACGTAAAATATATGATTTTGCCATAGAACAAACTACTTTACCTTACCGCCAATGATGGATCAGAAAAGGTCCGGTCGATGACAGAAGTGTTCCAGACCATCAAACATTTAATTGGGCTTATCTCGCAATCCGGATTGAGTTATCTGACCTAAAATAAATGATTTTGGGGTAGAACGAGCTACTTTAGTCTACCACCAAAGATGGATCAGAAAAAGCTCGGTCAACGACAGAGGTTATCCAGACCATCGGACCTTAAATCGGGCGTATCTCACAATTTGAAATGAGTTACATGACGTAAAATATATGATTTTGGGGTAGAATAAGCTACTTTACCCTACCGCCAAAGATGGATCAGAAACGGCTCGGTCGACGACAAAAGTGATCCAGACCGTCGGACTTTAAATCGGGCGTATCACACAATCCGGAATGAGTTATCTAACATAAAATATATGATTTTAGGGTAGAACAATCAACTTTAGCCTATCGCCAAAGATGGATCTGCAAAGCCCCGGTCGATGACATACTTGATCCAGACCATCGGACCTTAAATCGGTCGTATCTCGCAATCCAGAATGTGTTATCTGATGTAAAATATATGATTTTAGTGTAGAACGAGTTACTTTAACCGACCATAAAAGATAGATCATAAAGGAACCAGTCGAAGACAGAAGTGATCCAGACCATCGAACCTTAAATCGGGTGTATCTCGCAATCTGGAATGAGTTATCTGACGTAAAATATATGAGTTAGGGGTAGAACGAGCTACTTTAGCCTATTGCCAAAGATGGATCTGAAAAGACCCGGTCGACGATAGAAGTGATCCAGACCATCGTACCTTAAATCAGGCATATCTCGTAATCCAGAATGAGTTATCTAACTTAAAATATATGATTTTAGGGTAGAACGAGTACTTTTGCCAACCAACCCTGCTATGCCAAGTTACCCAAGCCAGATTTGTGAAATATTGCCAAAGATGGATCAGAAAAGGCCTGGTTGATTAGAGAAGTGATCCAGACCATCAAACCTTAAATCGGGCATATCTCGCAATCCGGAATGAGTTACCTAACGTAAAATATATGATTTTAGGTTAGAACAAGCTACTTCGACCTAACGCCAAATATGGATCAGAAACGGCCCGGTCGACGACAGAAGTGATCCAGACCATCGGACTTTAACTCGTGCATATCGCGTAATCTGGAATGTGGTATCTGATGTAAAATATGATTTTGGGGTATATCTAGCTTCTTTATCCTACCGCCAAAGATGGATCAGAAAAGGCCCGGTTGGCGATAGAAGTGATCCAGACCATCGGAACTTAAATCGGGTGTATCTCGCAATCCGGAATGGGTTATCTGACCTAAAATATATGTTTTTGGTGTAGAACGAGCTACATTAGCCTATCGCCAAAGATGGATCAGAAGTGGACCGATCGACGACAGAAGTGATCCAAACCATCGGACCTTAAATCGGGCGTATGTCGCAACCCGGAATGAGTTATCTGATGTAAAATATATGATTTTGGGGTAGAACGAGCTACTTTAGGCAACCAACCCTGTTACACCGTCTTTCTTAAAGCAAATTTGTGAACTACCGCCAATGATGTCATAAAAGGCCCGGTCGACAACAGAAGTGATCTAAACCATCAGACCTTAAATCGGCCGTATCTCACATTCTGAAATGAGTTACCAGACGTAAAATATATGATTTTGGGGTAGAACGAGCTACTTTAGCCTACTGCCAAAGATGGATCAGAAAGGAACCAGTCGACGACAGAATTGATCCAGACCATCGGACCTTAAATCAAGTTATCTGACGTAAAATATATGATTTTGGGGTAGAACGAGGTACTCTAGCCTACCACCGAAGATGTATCTAAAAAGACCCGGTAGACGACAGAAGTGATCTATACCATCGGACCTTAATATATGATTTTGGGGTAGAACGAGCTACTTTAGCCAACTTACCTAACTTTGTGGAGTTACCCACACCGAATTTGAGAAATACCATAAAAAATGGATCAAAAAAGGCCCGGTCGACGACAGAAGTGATCGAGACCTTAAATAGGGCCTCTATTACAATCTGGAATGAGTTACCTGACGTAAAATATATGACTTTAGGGTACCGCCAGAGATGGAGTTGAAAAGGCCCGGTCGATACCTGAAGTGATCCAGACCGTTGGACCTTAAATCTAGCGTATCTCGCAATCTGAAATTAGATATCTGATGTAAAAAATATAATTTTGGGGTAGAACGAGCTACTTTAGCCGACCAACCCAGGTACTCTAGGTTATCCATGCCGAATTTGTGAAATACCGACAAAGATGGTTCAGAAAAGGCCCCGTTGATGACAGAAGTGATCCAGACCATCAAACCTTAAATCGGGCGTTTCTTGCAATCCGAAATGAGTTATCTGACGTAAAATATATGATTTAGGGGTAGAATGAGCTACTTTAGGCTATCGCCAAAGATGGATCAGAAACGGCCCGGTCGACGACAGAAGTGATCTAGACCATAGGACTTTAACTCGGGCGTATCTCGCATTCCAGAATGTGGTATCTTACGTAAATTATATGATTTTTGGATAGATCGAGCTTCTTTATCCTACCGCCAAAAATGGATTAGAAAAGGCCTAGTCTCCAACAGAAGTGATCCAGACCATTGGAACTCAAATTGGATGATCTCGCAATCTGAAATGGGGTATCTGACCTAAAATATATGTTTTGGGGTAGAACGAGCTACTTTAGCCTACCGCCAAAGATGAATCAGAAATGGCCCGATCGACGACAGAAGTGATCCAGACCATCGAACCTTAAATCGGGCGTATCTCACAATCTGGAATGAGTTATCTAGCATAAAATATAAGATTTTTGGGTAGAACGACCTACTTTAGGCAACCAACCCCGCTACGCCGGGTTGCCGAAGCCGGATTTGCGAAAATAATGCCAAAGTTGTATCAGAAAAGGCCCGGTCGACAACAGAAGTGATCCAGACCATCGGAGCTTATATCGGG
The DNA here is from genome assembly GCA_021015155.1 of Magnolia officinalis. NCBI lineage: Eukaryota > Viridiplantae > Streptophyta > Magnoliopsida > Magnoliales > Magnoliaceae > Magnolia > Magnolia officinalis. Next base: position 3,162,368 of record JAJHSJ010000019.1, read on the forward strand.
CGTATCTCACAATCCGGAATGACTTAACTGATGTAAAATATATGATTTTGGGTTAGAACAAGCTACTTTAGCCTACCGCCAAAGTTAGATATGAAAAGGCCCGGTTGACGACAGAAGTGATCCAGACCATCGGACCTTAAATCGAGCGTATCGCGGAATCTGGAATGAGTTATTTGACGAAAAATATATGATTTTGGTGTGGAATGAGCTACTTTAGGCAACCAACCCCGCTACGCTGGCTTGCCCAAGCCAGATTTGTGAAATACTACCAAAGATGGATTAGAGAAGGCTTGGTCGACGACAGAAGTGATCCTGACCATCGGACCTTAAATCGAGCGTATCTCGCTATCCAGAATGAGTTATCTGACGTAAAATATATGATTTTGGGGGTAGAACGAGCTACTTTTGCCTACTGCCAAAGTTGAATTAGAAACGGCCAGTCGATAACAGAAGTTATCCACACCATCGTACTTTAAATCGGTCGTATCTCGCAATCTAGAATGAGTTACATGATGTAAAATATATGATTTTGGGGTAGAACGAGCTACTTTAGCCTACCGCTAAAGATGGAGCTGAAAAGGCCCTGTCGATGACAGAAGTGATCCAGAGCATCGGACCTTAAATCGAGCGTATCTCGCAATCTGAAATGAGTTATCTGATGTAAACTAATGAATTTGGGGAAGAACGAGCTACTTTAGCCAACCAACCTCGCTAAGCCTAGTTGCCCAATCTGGATTTGTGAAATACAATAAAAAATGGAAAAGAAAAGGCCCAGTCGATGACAGATGTATTCCAGACCATCGGACCTTAAATCGGGCGTATCTTACTATCAAGAATGAGTTACCTGATGTTTAATATATGAAATTGGGGTAGTATGACCTGCTTTAGCCTATCGCCAAAGTTGGATCAGAAATGGCCCAGTCGATGATGGAAGTGTAAGACCCGCATCCTAGCCCGTATAGTTCCATAGGCTTACGCAGTCATTTCGGTCGAATTTCGGTGACTCGCGATCTGTAACTGGTGTCTGCGCGCGATCTTGAGAGAGATCCTGTCAGTCTAAGTCGGCTTGACCCGAGACTTATACCAATGCGATCGTGCCATCGCCGCGGTTCCAATGCCGTGCCTCGCGCGCCGAGGCGATAGCCAGGCTAGGAGATGTGGGCCGCGTTCAGTTCGAGAAAAATGTCACGCTTTGCAATCCCAAGAGAATTTCCCATCAATCATGTCATAAGTCAAGTACTTCATCCCATCAAGTCAAGTACAAGCACCCATCCCCCTCTTACATCACCCTTACCTGAAATCAACTTTCTCATCACCTCACCATCTCTCTCCCATCACTCCTCTCCCATCATCTCTCTCTCTCTCTCTTTCATTCTCTCTCATTTCTTCCAAGCAATCCCTCCATGGAGCAACCCATGTCCATGTCTCCCATGAGAAACCATGTGTGGCCCACTTCCATCTCCTATCTCCACCATCCTAAGAACATCTCCACCGTTGAAGTCCATCCATTGGAGCTCTAGCATGCTTTGGCGGAAGGAGGAGATCAAGATCTAGAAGTGGGTGCTTCTTTCTCCCTCTCTTTCATTATTTTGGTGTGATGAAATGGTCGTGTGGCCCACCCGGATGTACCCCACTTGATGTATGGCTTATCCAACGGTCCAAACCATGTGGGCCTCACCTAAATGACGATGGAAAAGCATTAACATCAAAGCATTAGATTGATCAAGTGGACCATGTCCACGTGGCACCCACCAGCCATGATCCCTACATGTGGGACCCACCTTGATGATACATATACCCACGTCGTCCGTCCAGCGTCCCTGGACGCTAGACATGCAGTGGAGTGTGAACAGATGGGTGTATAAAAAAAAGAAATAAAATAATAAAAAACTTAAAGTTAAAGTTAAGGCTTTTGGGTGCGCCACCTATACAAGCCCCACTTTGATGTATGTATATAATCCACGCCGTCTAATCTCTTTCTCAGCTCATTTTAGGCGTTGAGCCGAAAAATGAGACCCATCTGATCATCAAGCGGGCCATAGTGTAGAAAATAGTGGCCTTACCGTCAAAACCACCCCGACGTTTCTATACGCCAAAAATACCTCGCATATTGGTCTCATTTCGTCAATCAGGGGCCGTAAAATCCAATGGTAGGGTTGGATTTTTCAGATACGGACCGTACATGGTAAAAATAAAGCAAACAGCAGCAGCGTCTGCTGCTGCTGCTGCTAACGGAGGACGATGCAGGCAGCGACTTGCGGTTGACGCTATAGGCGGACGGGCTAGGCCTTACGGCCCAGCTGTGGGCCCCACCTTGATGCGTTTCGAACATCAACACCGTGTATTTTCGGTGTACCCTTTAAATTATGGGATATCCCAAAAATCAGCCGTATACGGAACTCAGGCGGGCCATACCATCTCAAATCATGTAAAGACGTGCCTAAACATATAAAATCACTTGATGGGGCCTACCTGAAATTTGGATGCGGCTAAAACTTGGTCTGAACGGTCAGCCAGGTGGGACACACATAATGGGTGGACTCGATTTGTGAACCACATTCCAGTGGGCCCTACCCAAGGTCCATGTGACCTTATGAATAAGTTGGATTGCAAATAAACATTACCGTGGGCCCCTGGCCCACGTAACCTTATGAACAGTTTGGGTGACAAATAAACATTCCAGTGGGCCTCCCCTTGGTCCGAGTGACCTTATAAATAGGTTGGGGTGGCTAGCAAACATTACTGTAGGCCCTGGTCCATGTGACCTCAACAACAGGTTGGATGATAAATAAATATTATAGTGGACCCATTTCCACGTGATCTCATGAGCAGATTGGATAAAAATGAACATTATGGTGGGCCCCACATGGGACCCACAGTGATGTATGTGTCTTATTCACACCGTCCATTGCCGTGGACGGTGGACCCAGCATGGTGTGTGTGTTTTATTCACACCGTCAGGCAGACGGTGGAACCCACCACGCTGTATGTGTTGTATACGTGCCGTCCACCCATTCTGTACGGACGGTGGGTCCCACTGCCGTTGACATTAGCAAGGTCTGTGGGACCCACATATGATATATGTGTTCTCTCCATACCGTCCATTCTTATGGGACCCACCATGATGTATGTGTTGCATCCAAGTCATCTAACCACTTGTAAGCTCATTTTAAAGCTTGAGTTCAAAAAATGAGGCAGATTTATCAGGTGGACCACACCACAGAAAAATAGTGGTGAGATGAATGCTTACCATTAAAGTCCTGTTTGGACCACAACCATTTTGGATTAACTTGATATATGTTTTTCCTCCCAACCAAATCTAGGTGACTTATAATTAGATTGGATAGAAAATAAATGTTATGGTGGGCCCTAAGGATTTTAATGATGGAAAATCATTGTTACCACTGTTGTTTGGGGTGCGGTCCAGTTGATCTTTTGAGATGATATATATATATATATATATATATATATATATATATATATATATATATATATATATATATATTGATGTACTTGCGGCCATTTGTTGAGGCCCACCTTGATATTTATAAGGCCCATCTTAATGAATTTGTGGCCCGCCCACTGAGGCCCATATGTGAGGCCCAAAATGATGTATTAGGGGCCCATTGGTGCGGCCCATCCATGGGGTCCGTCATGATGTATTTCAGACCCATGTGATGAAGCCCACCTGCCTTGTGTTTGAGGCCCATGTGTAGGGCCCACCTACTGCATATCTGCGGCCCATGGGTCGTGGCCTATTGTGAGGTATTATGCCCATTGATCCGGTCCATTTGATGTATATGAGGTCTGTTGGTGCAGCCCATTGCTTGACCCATATTGATGTTTATGCGACACAGATATGAGTCCCATTACGACGTATTTGTGGCCGTTGTTGAGGCCCACTTTGATTTATATGAGGCCCATGTGATTAGGCCCACCTTGATGTATTTTATGGCCCATTTGTCGGGCCCACCTTGATATATTTATGACCCATCCCTGAGGCCCACCTTAATATATTAGTGCCACCCATTGATGCAACTCATTTGATGTGTATGATTTGAGGCCCATTGTGATATATTTGGGGCCATGGGTCGAGGCCCATTGAGATGTATTTAGGGCCTACGAGTTGAGACCTATTGAGATATATTTGAGGCCCACTTGATTGTATTAGGCCCATGTGTAGGGCCCACCTATTGTGTGTTTGAAGCCCATGGGTTGTGACCCATTGTGATGTGTTCGAGGCCCATGGGTGAGGCCCATTGTGATATATATGTCCCTTCTGTGAGGCTGTGGGCCCACTGTACATTTGGCTTTATGTGGGCTACTCCTTAGGAATAATGTTGGTTAAATTACCACATTGATGAGCAATAACGGTTTAATGTCCACATTGTGATCTTCCCTTAGGTCTTGTTAGGCCCATTCTCATCATTCTCTTAGTAAGTTAACCCTAATTAGTGAGCCTCATTCACCAAAGACGGATGGTTTTACACTATTGGATTTGATATAACCACGGTCGAGGCCGATTTCGATTGACGATTCCGACTCCAATTGTCATGACCGATTTGCCGACTTTGATTATCGATAAATTCTGATTGACGTGACCGATTACCGATCGAGGCCGATTATCATGACTGATTATCGATCGTGGCCGAATGCCGATTCTGCTTGTCATGGCCAATTGACCGATTACCGATCGTGGCCGATTGACGATTTCCGATTTGTCGACGCCGATTGTATAGGCCGATTTTGATTGTCGAGACCGAGTATCGAGGGCGATTCTGAGTGTCAATTTTGATTGTCGAGGCCAACACTGATTGTCGAGACCTATATGATGTATATGCGTCCCATAGTTAAGTCTCATTGTGATGTATTTGTGGCCTATGGGCAAGGCTTATTGTGATATGTATTAGGCCTATGATGCATGGCCCATTTGATTTATTCGAGACCCATGTGCAGGGCCCGCATGTCATGTATTTGAGGCTCATGAGTAGGGTCCACCTATTGTGTATATGTAGCCCTTGAGTAAGGCCTATCGTGTTGTATATTAGGCCTTTGTGTGAGGCTGTGGGCCCATTATATGTTTGGCTCTATGTGACCATTCCTTAGGGCAATGTGGGTTAAATGTCCACATTATCGAGGTCGATTGTTGATGCTAGTTATTAATACCGATTATGAGTATGTGACAGCATAACATCATGATACATGCCCATACGCATCATCTGCATGTTTCTTATGAGATGTGGTTGATCATTGTATATGTCATGGAGCGTGTTGTTATGAGACTCCCTGATAGGCGAAGGTCATCTCACATGAGTGCATGGTATGCGTAGGATTGATGCATGGCTAGATTGTATGACTCATGCATCTTGTATTGTGTGTGTGATTACTATATGCTATAGCGACATCAGGGTCGTAGCCTCCACAGGCATATCGTGGATGGCCAGAGGGGACACCAAAAATATTTGGTTCTAGCATACGGGCGCCATAGATGTCCCTTAGTGAAAATCCCTAAACCTCCGTGGCCAGGAGACGCCCCAACGTCGGGACTGAGTGGATATATGAGCACCCGAATGCCGAATACCTGGAGGCCACGTCTCCCACTGTGTTGTGGTCGGTTGGGAGGGGGTGTGGCCTGACCCGCCCGAACGTGGGGGCATTGCTAGGCTGAGTCTGACCAGCTCGAGTAATGGGTCCGCTATCGAAGTGCCGGATAAGTATTGGCAAACTATTGGCCAGGCAGATAGTGTGGTTTCTTACGCTCACTTGGACTGTGCTGCTAGGAGAGTGACAGTGCCATTTGGAGTGTACTAAACCCCGGTGATGATCCCAGAGAGGAACCGTACTGATATGTGGACTTATCGAGTAGGAGTTGCATGCTCATTCATTCATTCATTCATTCACTATCCACTCGGGCTGGTAGTGTGCAACTATTTGTTACGTGTACCTTCGCAATGGCCAGGATTTCGGTTGGGGCGCGCAACTAACCTGAGATCAGGAGTTTACCACAATGAGTCTGACTATCCAAATTTAGTTATGGGACTAGTTTGGATAGAAGTCCCTTATGATGGACCCCGTAGCCTGCGATGATACGTACTATCATCCCAACTTCACATTCTGGCATGGTCATTCCATTCGCACCGCATATTGCATTACATCCGCGGCATGTAACATTTTGGGTTACCTGTGTCTCTGCATTTATATGGTTTAGATACAACATCTGATATTTGACTCTTTATGATATTGTTCCTCATTTGTATAGTTGATCTGTATTGCATATTTTGATATTACTTGATTACTCATGGAATTGTCATTATTTTCGCTCACTCTGTTATCGTATGATTTATGATCTTATCAGGTTTTCTGTTTATTCTAATAATTCTTGATCTTGTCAGTATAACTGCTTACTTTGCTAATTCATGACCTTGCGTTTATTTCGATATTGTATGATTATGACATTGCGTTAAATACTTGACACTCACCTTGTACACACACTTACACCACCCTCTAAGCTTTCTATAAGCTTATGCATGATAGATGCATGCAGGTGATGTTAGGTTGCAGCAGTGTTGAGCTTGGAGCGTGCAGCGGTCTTTTGGAGCTTGATTGTCGATTGATGTATTTTTCTTTCAGCATTGTACTCAAATGCTTATATTAGTGGATATGTGATGATGATGTTGCCTTTGTGAATTGGGTAATCTTATGGTTATGCTTATTATAAGTTAAATGTACAAAAAAAAATCCTCTTTGTAGGATCCCAGGATCAGAATCTGGCGTATGGACGCTAGGAGCCGAGAATGAGGTACTATGGAGGCTGTCGGCACCGAATTCGGCGATCGGGATTCCTGTGAATCCAAGTTCCGGGTTTGGGGTGTGACAGAAGTTGGTATCAGTGCATAACTTGGGAATACCTGAGGATAACATCACATATCCGCTGATAGATACCCTACACTCTATGATTGTTGAAAACTTATAATGGTTAGATTCCCGTGTTCGGAGAACTTAGAGAATTTCTGATATAGCTGCCTACCGTTGAGATTATGAGGCAGCATATTATTTCCATTTCGATCGTCTCTGATCCGGGATTCGAAGATTAGTAGGGTCACCATAGTGTTGATGATGAGTCATGGGAGGGCGAAGTTGAGATTAGATAGCGCTATCTTCATTCTTTTGTAGATTGATTGAGCCTTGATACATATACTTTATGATGTTTCTCTTTCCCTTGTTTGTTTTATAAATTTTGAGGACGAAATTTTTATTTGGAGGGGAGAGTTGTAAGACCCACATCCTAGCCCGTACCATTCCATAGGCTTCTGCGGTCATTCCGGTCAAATTTTGGTAACTCGCGATCTGTAACTGGCTTCTGCGCGCGATCTTGAGATAGATCCTGTCAGTCTGAGTCGGCTTGACCCGAGACTTATACCAATGCGACTGCGCCATCGCCGCGGTTTCGATGCCGCGTCTCGCGCGCCGAGGCGATAGCCAGGCCAGGAGATGTGGGCCGCGTTCAGTTCGAGGAAAATGTCGCGCTTTGCAACTTCAAGAATGTCCCATCAATCATGTCATAAGTCAAGTACTCCATCCCATCAAGTCAAGTACAAGCATCCATCCCCCTCTTACATCACCCTTACCTAAAGTCAACTTTCCCATCACCTCACCATCTCTCTCCCATCACTCCTCTCCCATCACCTCTCTCTCTCTCTCTCTTTCATTCTCTCTCATTTCTTCCAAGCAATCCCTCCATGGAGCAACCCACGTCCATGTCTCCCATGAGAAACCATGTGTGACCCACTTCCATCTCCTATCTCCACCATCCTAAGAACATCTCCACCGTTGAAGTCCATCCATTGGAGCTTTAGCATGCTTTGGCGGAAGGAGGAGATCAAGATCTAGAAGTGGGTGCTTCTTTCTCCCTCTCTTTCATTATTTTGGTGTGATGAAATGGTCGTGTGGCCCACCCGGATGTACCCCACTTGATGTATGGCTTATCCAACGGTCCAAACCATGTGGGCCTCACCTAAATGACGATGGAAAAGCATTAACATCAAAGCATCAGATTGATCGAGTGGACCATGTCCACGTGGGACCCACCATCCATGGTCCCTACATGTGGGACCCACCTTGATGATACATATACCCACGCCGTCCGTCCAGCGTCCCTGGACGCTGGACATGCAGTGGAGTGTGAACAGATGGGTGTATATTAAAAAAAAGAAATAAAATAATAAAAAACTTAAAGTTAAGGTTTTTGGGTGCGCCACCTATACAAGCCCCACTTTGATGTATGTATATAATCCACGCCGTCTAATCTCTTTCTCAGCTCATTTTAGGCGTTGAGCCGAAAAATGAGACCCATCTGATCATCGAGCAGGCCATAGTGTAGAAAATAGTGGCCTTACCGTCAAAACCACCCCGACGTTTCTATACGCCAAAAATACCTCACATATTGTTCTCATTTCGTCAATTAGGGGCCATAGAATCTAATGGTAGGGTTGGATTTTTCAGATACGGACCGCACATGGGAAAAACCGTGAAAATTCTTGAATTAAAAAAAATAATAATAAAGCAAACAATAGCAGCATCTGCTGCTGCTGCTACTGGCGGAGCACGACACAGGCAGCGTCCTGCGGTTGACGCTGTGGGCGAACGGGCTGGGCTTCACGGCCCAGCTATGGGCCCCACCTTGATGCGTTTCGAACATCAACACCGTGCATTTTCGGTGTACCCTTTAAATTATGGGATATCCCAAAAATCAGCCGTATACGGAACTCAGGCGGGCCATACCATCTCAAATCATGTAAAGACGTGCCTAAACATATAAAATCACTTGGTGGGGCCTACCTGAAATTTGGATGCGGCTGAAACTTGGTCTGAACGGTCAGCCAGGTGGGACACACATAATGGGTGGACTCGATTTGTGAACCACATTCCAGTGGGCCCTACCCAAGGTCCACGTGACCTTATGAATAAGTTGGATTGCAAATAAACATTACCGTGGGCCCCTGGCCCACGTAACCTTATGAACAGTTTGGGTGACAAATAAACATTCCAGTGGGCCTCCCCTTGGTCCGAGTGACCTTATAAATAGGTTGGGGTGGCTAGCAAACATTACTGTAGGCCCTGGTCCATGTGACCTCAACAACAGGTTGGATGATAAATAAATATTATAGTGGACCCATGTCCACGTGATCTCATGAGCAGATTGGATAAAAATGAACATTATGGTGGGCCCCACATGGGACCCACAGTGATGTATGTGTCTTATTCACACCGTCCATTGCCGTGGACGGTGGACCCAGCATGGTGTGTGTGTTTTATTCACACCGTCAGGCAGACGGTGGAACCCACCACGCTGTATGTGTTGTATACATGCCATCCACCCATTCTATACGGACGGTGGGTCCCACTGCCGTTGACATTAGCAAGGTCTGTGGGACCCACATATGATATATGTGTTCTCTCCATACCGTCCATTCTTATGGGACCCACCATGATGTATGTGTCGCATCCAAGTCATCTAACCACTTGTAAGCTCATTTTAAAGCTTGAGTTCAAAAAATGAGGCAGATTTATCAGGTGGACCACACCACAGAAAAATAGTGGTGAGATGAACGCTTACCATTGAAGTCCTGTTTGGACCACAACCATTTTGGATTAACTTGATATATGTTTTTCCTCCCAACCAAATCTGGGTGACTTAAAATTAGATTGGATGGAAAATAAATGTTATGGTGGGCCCTAAGGATTTTAATGATGGAAAATCATTATTACCACTGTTGTTTGGGGTGTGGTCCAGTTGATCTTTTGAGATGATTTATATATATATTGATGTACTTGCGGCCATTTGTTGAGGCCCACCTTGATATTTATAAGGCCCATCTTAATGTATTTGTGGCCGCCCACTGAGGCCCATATGTGAGGCCCAAAATGATGTATTAGGGGCCCATTGGTGTGGCCCATCCATGGGGTTCGTCATGAGGTATTTCAGACCCATGTGATGAAGCCCACCTGCCTTGTGTTTAAGGCCCATGTGTAGGGCCCACCTACTGCGTATCTATGGCCCATGGGTCGTGGCCTATTGTGAGGTATTATGCCCATTGATCTGGTCCATTCGATGTATATGAGGTCTATTGGTGCGGCCCATTGACACGACCCATATTGATGTTTATGCGACACAGATATGAGGCCCATTATGACGTATTTGTGGCCGTTGTTGAGGCCCACTTTGATTTATATGAGGCCCATGTGATTAGGCCCACCTTGATGTATTTTATGGCCCATTTGTCAGGCCCACCTTGATATATTTATGACCCATCCCTGAGGCCCACCTTAATATATTAGTGCCACCCATTGATGCAACTCATTTGATGTGTATGATTTGAGGCCCATTGTGATATATTTGGGGCATGGGTCAAGGCCCATTGAGATGTATTTAGGGCCTATGAGTTGAGACCAATTGAGATATATTTGAGGCCCACTTGATTGTATTAGGCCCATGTGTAGGGCCCACCTATTGTGTGTTTGAAGCCCATGGGTTGTGACCCATTGTGATGTGTTCGAGGCCCATGGGTGAGGCCCATTGTGATATATATGTCCCTTCTGTGAGGCTGTGGGCCCACTGTACATTTGGCTTTATGTGGGCTACTCCTTGGGAATAATGTTGGTTAAATTACCACATTGATGAGCAATAATGGTTTAATATCCACATTGTGACCTTCCCTTAGGTCTTGTTAGGCCCATTCTCATCATTCTCTTAGTAAGTTAACCCTAATTAGTGAGCCTCATTCACCATAGACGGATGGTTTTACATTATTGGATTTCATATAACCACAGTCAAGGCCGATTTCGATTGACGATTCCGACTCCAATTGTCATGACCGATTTGCCAACTTTGATTATCGATCGATTCTGATTGACGTGACCGATTACCGATCGAGGCCGATTATCGTGACTGATTATCGATCGTGGCCGAATGCCGATTCTGTTTATCATGGCCAATTGACCGATTACCGATCGTGGCCGATTGCCGATTTCCGATTTGTCGACGCCGATTGTATAGGCCGATTTTGATTGTCGAGACCGAGTATCGAGGGCGATTCCGAGTGTCAATTTTGAATGTCGAGGTCAAGGCCGATTGTCGAGACCTATATGATGTATATGCGTCCCATAGTTAAGGCTCATTGTGATGTATTTGTGGCCTATGGGCAAGGCTTATTGTGATATGTATTAGGCCTATGATGCATGGCCCATTTGATTTATTCGAGACCCATGTGCAGGGCCTGCATGTCATGTATTTGAGGCTCATGAGTAGGGTCCACATGTTGGGTGTAAGACCCGTACAATAGTCCGTAGCGTTCCGTAGGCTTCTGGGATCCTACCGGTCGAATTCCGGCAATCCTCGACCCATTTCCAACGTTGCTCGCGATCCTAAGCCGAGTCCTACATACCAAAGTTGGCTCGAACAGAAACTTGTATATTAGCGACCGCACCGTCGCTGCGGTTCCAACGCCGCGACTCGCGCACCAAACCGATACCTAGGTTGGAAGATGTTAGTCTGCATTTATTTTGAAGAAACACCGCACATTGTGAACTTCGAGGCAATCTCTACGAGATGTCCCATCAAATCATGTCAAGTACACACCATGCCATGTGAACATACAACCCATCCGTCCTTTTCTAAAAGTCAATATTCTCTTTCCCCTCACCATACCACTTTTTACAATTTCAAACCAAACCATACCACTTTTTACAACATTTCAAACTCTCTCATGCCACCCCATCTTCCTTACATCATCATCCCATCCATATCTCACTCTCTCTCTCTCTCATTTCTAAAATCTCCCAAGCAACCAAGGGGTTCCAACGTCCAAGCTTCCTCTCTTCCAAACCACAAGTGTGGCCCACCCTCTCATCTCTCATCCTCACCATCAAAACTCTATCGCCACCGTTGAACGTTGAGCATAGGTGTATACAAGCCTTAAGGAGCAAGGAGGAGTGCAAGAGGTGGGTGATCATCCTTCATTTCAATTTTTAAGGGCCCACTTGTTGTGGGACCCACTTGATGTATGTGTTGTAACTATGGAGGGCCCATAGTGGCGGGGACCCTCCCCTCTATCTCACTGGTTTTTTTTTTCTCTCTCTATCTCTCCCTTTCTTTGGTGTGATGTGGCCACTATGTGCAAGAGAATCTTAACCGCCCGATCATGAGGGCCACCATGCAATGGGTCAATTGGACGGTCAAGATGAAGGAAAACACAAATACCTTGTTGATCCAAAGGGTGGGCCACTTTCATGTGGAACCCACCTTGATGTGTGGGCTACGAACACATGGGGCCCACACTGATGTCTGCATATATCCACGCCGTCCAGCGTCCCTGGACGTTGGACGAGCAGCGACGGCTAACAAGGAGTGCGTGTACTGCATGGGTGTGTACTAACAAGCTAACATAAAAAAAAGTAGTGCTTTTGGGGTGGGCTGCTCATGCAGGCCCCACCTTAATGTATGAGTCTGATCCACGCCGTCCATTCTGTTCTCCAGCTCATTTTAGGCGTTGAGCCAAAGTCTCAAGGTGATCTGATCACCGGGTGGGCCATACCCTCTAAAACCATGTAAAGACATGCTAGAACATATAAAAGTACTTGGTGGGACCCACCTAGAGTTTAGATGCAGCTGAAACTCAGTCTGGACGGCCAGACAAGTGGAACACACATAATGGATGGGCTGGATTGTGAATCACATCTTGGTGGGCCACAAAAAAAAAAGGAAAGAAGGCAGCAGTGCTGCCGTTGTCACTAGCGGGCGGGCGGCCAGGGCTGGCCCCCACGGCCCAATTGTGGACCTCACCATGATGCGTTTCGAGCATCAACACCGTCCATCGTGGGGTCTCCCTTCTAACAGGGGTCCGTCCCAAAAATCAGCCATATATGGAATTCAGGTGGGCCACACCCTCTAAAATCATGAGAAGACATGCCTAAAAGTATAAAATCATTTGGTGGGGCCTACCTGAGTTTTGCATGTGGCTGAAACTTGGTCTGGACCATCAACCAGGTGGGACACACATAATGGGTGGGCTGGATCACATCTCAGTGGGCCCTAATATAAATAAATAAATAAATAAATAAAATATAAATAACAGCAGCAGCAGATGCTGCTGCTGCTGACAGAGGACGCAGCCCGCGCCTGCGGCTGCGTGCGGGCGGTAGAGGCAGACCCACGGCTCCTGCTATGGGCCCCACCATGATGTATGCGTGTCATCCACGCCGTCCATCTATTTTGTCAGATCATTTTAAGGCATGAGCCCAAAAAATGAGGTGGATCCTAATCTCAGGTGGCCCCACCGTGATGTGTGTGCATGGCCCCACCGTGATGTGTGATGGCCCACATTACAGGCGACAGTGTTGAATGAACACCCACCGTTAAAAACATCATAGTGGGCCCCTAGGTCTGTGTGACCTCATCAACAGATGGATGGAAAATAAATATTATGGTGGGCCCCTAGGTCTGTGTGACCTCATCAACAGATGGATGGAAAATAAATATTATGGTGGGCCCCCCCTACTCATGTGACCTTATCAACAGATTGGATAGGAAAATAAACAATATGGCGGGCCTCACATGAGGCGCACTTGGGTGCATATGGGCTGATGTGTTTAGGCCCATCTTGACGTATTTTTAGGCCCATTATTGAGGCCCACTTTGGTATATATGGGCCCATGTATTTAGGCCCATCTTGGCATGTATATGGGCCCAATATTGAGGCCCACTTTGATGTATATGAGGCCCATATGATTAGGCCTACCTTGTTATATTTGAGACCTATGTTAAGTGACTAATGCGATGTATGCAAAGCCCATGGATGATGGCCCATTGCAATGTACCTAAGGCCCATTGGTGAGGTTCATTGAGGTGGCCCACTTAATGAATATAAGGCCTATGAGATATGGCCCATTTGATGTATTTAGGGCCCCATGGAATGTACCTAAGACACATTGTAATGTGTAATTCCACCAGGGTTTATTTAATAGTATTTAAGGCGAGCCGAGCCTTGGGGACAATGTTGGTTTGACATCCACATTGTACGAGTAATGTTGGTTAGATGTCCACATTATAACTCTCCCTAAGGCCACTGATAGGCCCGTATCTGTTTCATGTAGGCCATCTAGGCCCATCTTCATTGAGAGGATAGTTTATTGCTTTATAACATGTTTAGCACAGCCCCATGATTCATGATTATACGCATCATATGTATGCTTGAGATGAGGAGTGTCTGATCATAGCATGTGCTTTCGGGTAGACTGATTACGGGCTCTCCGATATGCGGAGTTGCCCTACATGAGCGCACGGTATGCACAGGATTGATGTATGTCTGGCAGTATAATTCATGCACTTGCATCTATATGATTGAGATATGCCCTAGCGACATCAGGGCCATAGCCTCCACAGATATATCGTGGGTGGCTGGTTAGATACCGGAAAATCTTGTTCCAAGCAATTGGGGCGCCATGTCCCTGGGTGAGAGTCTTAGAACCCGATGGTACCAGAGGATGACTCCAACGTCGAGACCGAGTGGATTTATGAGCGCACGAGGGTCGAATACTATGAGGCCGCATCTCCCACTGTGTCGTGGTTGGTTGGAAAGGGGTGTGGCCTTACTCGCCCGAGAGCAGGGGGCATTACTAGGCTGAGTTTGACCAGCTCGAAAATGGGTTCGCTATCGACTTGCCGAATAGATGTTGGTTGACTATTGGCCAGACGGATAGTGAGGTTTCTTACGCTCACTTGGACTGTGCTGCTAGGAGAGAGACAATGCCATTTGGAGTGTACTGAACCCCGGTGATTATCCATACTGAGAACCGTACTGATTTGGTGCTCTAGTGAGGAGTTGCATTGGTATGAGGATTGGTATGCTTGACTTACATATTGCATCGTATGGCCTTGGTATGGCCGATAGCATTCACGTATTGTACTACATAACCTTGGTACGGCTGGTTGTATTTACGTACTCATCAGCATGATTCCGCATTACTCCGGCATTGCATCCTGAGTATGCTCATATTGCGCACACACTTACACCGCCCTCTAAGCTTTCTATAAGCTTATGCACGATTGATGCGTGCAGGTGACGTCAGGACGCAGTTGTAGTCTCGCCGCAGTTGGAGCGTGCTGCTGAGCTTTTGGAGTTTTGATATTACTACTACCTTGTATTTCCCTTTATACGCACTGTACTCAAAGTTTTTGTTCATAGTGGATTTTGTGATGGTGTTCTTGTGGTTATTGTTCGTGGGTTATGCTTGGTTATGCTCTTTACGAATCAAACTGATTATTAGAAATCCTCCTTGTAGCATCCCAGGATCGGAACCTGGTATATGGGTGCCGGGGGCCGAGAATGGGGTACTACGGAGGCTGTCGGCGCCGGATTCGGCGATCGGGAATTTTGTGAGCCCGGTTTCCGAGTTCGGGGCATGACATTGTTTATATGTAGCCCTTGAGTAAGGCCTATCGTGTTGTATATTAGGCCTTTGTGTGAGGCTATGGGCCCATTATATGTTTGGCTCTATGTGACCATTCCTTGGGGCAATGTGGGTTAAATGTCCACATTATTGAGGTCGATTGTTGATGCTGGTTATTAATACCGATTATGAGTATGTGACAGCATAACATCATGATACATGCCCATACGCATCATCTGCATGTTTCTTATGAGATGTGGTTGATCATTGCATATGTCATTGAGCGTGTTGTTATAAGACTCCCTGATAGGCGGAGGTCATCTCACATGAGTGCATGGTATGCCCAGGATTGATGCATGGCTGGATTGTATGACACATGCATCTTGCATTGTGTGCTGTGATTACTATATGCTCCAGCGACATCAGGGCCGTAGCCTCCACAGGCATACCGTGGATGGCCAGAGGGGACACCGGAAATATTTGGTTCTAGCATACAGGCGCCATAGATGTCCCTGGGTAAAAATCTCTAAACTTTCGTGGCCAGGAGACGCCCCAACATCGGGACCGAGTGGATACATGAGCACCCGAGTGCCGAATACCAAGAGGCCGCGTCTCCCACTGTGTCGTGGTCGGTTGGGAGGGGGTGTGGCATTACCTGCCCGAGCGTAAGGGGCATTGCTAGGCTGAGTCTGACCAGCTCGAGGAATGGGTCCGCCATCGACGTGCCGGATAGGTATTGGCAGACTATTGGCCAAGTGGATAGTGTGGTTTCTTACGCTCACTTGGACTGTGCTGCTAGGAGAGTGACAGTGCCATTTGGAGTGTACTAAACCCCGGTGATGATCCTAGAGAGGAACCGTACTGATATGTGGACTTATTGAGTAGGAGTTGCATGCTCATTCATTCATTCACTATCCACTCGGGCTGGTGGTGCGCACCTATTTGTTACGTGTACCTTCGCAATGGCCAGGATTTTGGTTAGGGCGCGCGACTAACCTGAGATCAGGAGTTTACCACAATGAGTCTGAATATCCAAATTTAGGTATGGGACTAGTTTGGATAGAAGTCCCTTGTGATGGACCCCGTAGCCTGTGATACTACGTACTATCATCCCGACTTCACACTCTGGCATGGTCATTCCATTCGCACCGCATATTGCATTACATCCGCGGCATATAGCATTTTGGTTACCTGTGTCTCTGCATTTATATGGTTTAGATACAACATCTGATATTTGACTCTTTATGATATTGTTCCTCATTTGTAGAGTTGATCTGTATTGCGTATTTTGATATTACTTGATTACTCATGGAATTGTCATTATTTCCGCTCACTTTGTTATCGTATGATTTATGATCTTATCAGTATTTCTGTTTACTCTAATAATTCTTGATCTTGTCAGTATAGCTGCTTACTTTGATAATTCATGACCTTGCGTCTATTTTGATATTGTATGATTATGACATTGCGTTAAATACTTGACACTCACCTTGTACACACACTTACACCACCCTCTAAGCTTTCTATAAGCTTATGCACGATAAATGCGTGCAGGGGATGTTAGGTTGCAGCAGTGTTGAGCTTGGAGCGTGTAGCGGTGTTTTGGAGCTTGATTGTCGATTGATGTATTTTTCTTTCAGCATTGTACTCAAATGATTATATTAGTGGATATGTGATGATGATGTTGCCTTTGTGAATTGGGTAATCTTGTGGTTATGCTTATTATGAGTTAAATGTACAAAAAAAATCCTCCTTGTAGGATCCCAGGATCGGAATCTGGCGTATGGATGCCAGGAGCCGAGAATGGGGTACTATGGAGGCTGTCGGCACCGAATTCGGCGATTGGGATTCCTGTGAATCCGAGTTCCGGGTTTGGGGCGTGACAGGAAGTGATCCACACCATCGAACTTTAAATCAGGCATATCTCGCAATCCGGAATGACTTATTTGACGTAAAATATAAGATTTTGGGGTAGAATGAGCTACTTTAGGCAACCAACCCTGCTACGCCGTGTTTCTCAAATCGAATTTGCGAACTACCACCAAAGATGGATCAGAAAAGGCCTGGTCAACAACAGAAGTGATCCAAACCATCAGACCTTAAATCGGGCATATCTCGCAATCTAGAATGTGTTATCTGATGTAAAATATATGATTTTGGGGTAGAACGAGCTACTTTAGCTTACCACCAAAGATGGATAAAAAAAGAACCAGTCAACGACAGGATTTTTCTGGAACATTGGACCTTAAATAGGACGTATCTCGCAATCCGGAAAGAGTTATCTGACACAAAATTTATAATTTTTGGGTAGAACCAGCTACTTTAGCCTACCACCGAAGATGTATCTAAAAAGGCCCGATCGACGACAGAAGTGATCCAGACCATCGGACCTTAAATCGGGCATATCTCACAATCTAGAATGAGTTATCTGATGTAAATTATATGATTTTGGGGGTAGAACGAGCTACTTTAGCAAACCTACCCGACTTTGTGGGTATACCCAGGCCAGATTTGCGAAAAATCGCCAAAGATGGATCAGAAAAGGCCCGGTCGACGATAGAAGCGATTGAGTCCTTAAATAGGGCCTCTATCGCAATCTGGAATGAGTTACCTGACTTAAAATATATGATTTTAGGGTACCGCCAAAGATGGTGCTAAAAAGCCCGATCGATACCTGAAGTGATCCTGACAGTCGGACCTTAAATCTAGCGTATCTCGCAATCCGAAATTAGATATCTAATGTAAAATATATAATTTTGGTGTAGAACGAGCTACTTTAGCCGACCAACCCCGCTATGCTGGGTTTTTCATGCCGAATTTGTGAAATACCACCAAAGATGGATCAGAAAAAGGCCGGGTCGACAATAGAAGTGATCCAGACCATCGGACCTTAATCGGGCGTATCTCGTAATCCGGAATGAGTTATCTGACATAAAATATGTGATTTAGGGGTAAAACGAGCAACTTTAGCCTATCGCCAAAGATGGATCTGAAAGGCCCGGTCGACGATAAAAGTGATCCAGACCATTGGGACTTAAATCAGACGTATCTCGCAATCTGGAATGAGTTATCTAACGTAAAATATATGATTATGGGGTAGAATGAGCTACTTTAGGCAACCAACCCCGCTACGCCGGCTTGCTAAAGCCGGATTTGTGAAATACCGCTAAAGATGGATCAGAGAAGGCACGGTCGACGACAGAAGTGATCCAGACCATCGGACCTTAAATCGGGCATATATTGCAATCCGGAATGAGTTATCTGATGTAAAATATATGATATTGGGGTAGAAGGAACTAACTTTTGCATACCGCCGAAGATGAATAAAAAACGGCCAGTCGATGATAGAATTGATCCAGACCATCGTACTTTAAATCGGGCATATCTCGCAATCTAGAATGAGTTACATGACGTAAAATATAAGATTTTGGGGTAGAACGAGCTACTTTAGCCTACCGTCAAAGATGGAGCTGAAAAGGCCCTGTCGATGACAGAAGTATCCAGACCATCGGACCTTAAATCGAGCGTATCTCGCAATCCGAAATGAGTTATCTGACACAAACTATATGAATTTGGGTTTGAACAAGCTACTTTAGCCAACCAACCTCGCTAAGCTGGGTTGCCCAATCTGGATTTGTGAAATACCGCCAAAAATGGAACAAAAAAGGAACGGTCGACAACAGAAGTAATCCAGACCATTGGACCTTAAATCGGGTGTATCTTTCAATCCAGAATGAGTTACCTGACGTTAAATACATGATTTTGGGGTAGAATGAGCTACTTTAGCCTATTGCCAAAGAAGGATCAGAAATGGCCCGGTCGATGACAGAGTGATCCAAACCATCGAACTTTAAATTAGGAGTATCTCGCAATCCGGAATGAGTTATCTGACATAAAATATATGATTTTGGGGTAAAACGAGCTGCTTTAGCATACCCCTAAAGATGGATCAGAAAAGGCCCCTATCGACGACAGAATTGATCCAGACCATCGGACCTTAAATCAGGCGTATCTCGCAATTCGAAATGAGTTATCTGATGTAAAATATATGATATTGGGGTAGAACGAGCTACTTTAGCCAACTAACCCCGCCAGTCCGGGTTGCCCAAGCCGGATTTGTGAAATATCGCTAAAGAAGGATAAAAAAAAAAGGCACGGTCGATGACAAAAGTGATCCATACCATTGGACCTTAAATCGGGCGTATCTTGCAATCCGGAATGAGTTACCTAATGTAAAATATAAGATTATGGGGTAGAACAAGCTACTTTAGCCTACCGCCAAACATGGATCAGAAACAGCCAGGTCAACGACAGAAGTGATCCAAACCATCAGACTTTAAATCAGGTGTATCTCGTAATCCGGAATGTTTTATCGACATAAAATACATAACTTTGGGGTAGAACGAGCTACTTTAGCATACCGCAAAAGATGGATCAGAAAAGGCCCGTTTGATGACAGAAGTGATTCAAACCATCAGACATTAAATAGGGCGTATCTCGCAATCCGCAATGAGTTACCTAATGTAAAATATATGATTTTAGGGTAGAACGAGCTACTTTAACCCACCGCCAAAAATGGAGCTGAAAAGGCCCAATCGATGACAGCAGTGATCCAAACCATCGAACCTTAAATCGAGCGTATCTCACAATCTGAAATGTGTTATCTGAGGTAAAATATATGATTTTGGGGTAGAACGAGCAACTTTAGCCAACCAACCCCACTAAGCTGGGTTGCCCACGCCGAATTTTTGAAATACAACCAAAGATAGATCAGAAAAGGCTCGATCAACGACAGAAGTGATCTAGACCATCGGAACTTAAATCGAGCGTATCTCGCAATCCGGAATGAGTTATCTGATGTAAAATATATGCTTTGGGGAAGAAGGAACACTTTAGCCTACCGACAAAGATGGATTTGAAAAGGCCTGGTCAATGACAGAAGTGATCCAGGCCATCGGGCCTTAAATCGGGCATATCTCGCAATCTAGAATGAATTATCTAACGTAAAATATATGATTTTGGGGTAGAATGAGGTACTTTAGCCAACCAAGCATACTACGCCGAGTTGCTTACGCCGGATTTGCGAAATATCACCAAAGATGGATCAGAAAAGGTACGATCGATGATAGAAGTAATCCAGACAATCGGACTTTAAATCGGGCGTATCTCGTAATCCGAAATGAGTTACCAGACCTAAATACATGATTTTGGGGTAAAATGAGCTACTTTAGCCTATCGCCAAAGATGGATCAGAAAATCCTCGGTCAACGACAGAAGTGATCCAGACCATCGGACCTTAAATCGGGCGTATCTCGTAATCTGGAATGAGTTACATGATGTAAAATATATGATTTTAGGGTAGAACGAGCTACATTAGCCTACCGCTAAAGTTCGACCAGAAATGGCCCAGTCGACGACAGAAGTGATTCAGACCATCGAACTTTGAATCGCGCATATCTCACAATCTGGAATGAGTTATCTTACTTAAAATCTATGATTTTGGGGTAGAATGAGCTACTTTAGCATACCGCCAATGATGGATCTGAAAAGGCCTGGTCGACGACATAAGTGAGCCAAACCATCTGACCTTAAATCGGGTGTATCTCGCAATCCATAATGAGTTATCTGACGTTAAATATATGATTTTGGGGTAGAATGAGCTACTTTACCCTCCCGCCAAAGAAGGATCCGAAAAGGACCAGTCGATGACAAAAGACATCTGCACCATCAGACCTTAATTCGGGCGTATCTCGCAATCCATAATGAGTTAAATGACGTAAAATAAATGACTTTGGTCTAGAACGACTACATTAGCCAACCAACTCTGCGACGCCGGGTTGCCGAAGCCGGATTTCCAAAATACCGCAAAAGATGGATCAGAAAAGGCTCGGTCGATGACAGAAGTAATCCAGACCATCGGACCTTAAATCGGGCGTATCTCGCAATCCAGAATGATTTACCTGACGTAAAATATATTATTTTGGTGTAGAACGAGCCACTTTAGCCTACCGCAAAAGATGGTTCAGAAACGGCCTGGTTGACGATAGAAGTGATCCAAACAATCGAACTTTAAATCGGGCGTATCTCGCAATCCAGATTGAGTTATCTTACTTAAAATCTATGATTTTGTGGTAGAACGAGCTACTTTATCCTACGGCCAAAGATGGATCTAAAAAGGCCCGGTCGACAACAGAATTGAGCTAGACCATCTGACCTTAAATCGGACAAATCTCGTAATCTGGAATGAGTTATCTAACATAAAATATATCATTTTGGGGTAGAACGAGCTACTTTACCCTACCGCCAAACAAGGATTCGAAGAGGACCAATCGACGACAAAAGTGATCCACACCGTCAGACCTTAAATCGGGTGCATCTCGCAATCCGAAATAAGTTAGATGACGTAAAATATATGACTATGGGGTAGAACGAGCTACTTTAGCCAACCAACCCCGATACGCCGGGTTGCCCAAGCCGAATTTGTGAAATACCACAAAAGATGGATCAGAAAAGGCTCGGTCGACGACAGAAGTGATCCAGTCCATCGGACCTTAAATCGGGCGTATCTCGCAATGCGGAATGAGTTACCTAACGTAAAATATATGATTTTGGGGTAGTACGAGCTACTTTAGCATACCGCCAAAGATGGATTAAAAAAAGGCAGGTCGACGACAGAAGTGATCTAGACCATCAGACCTTAAATAGGGTGAATCTCGCAATCTGCAATGAGTTACTTGACGTTAAATATATGAATTTAGAGTGGAACGAGCTACTTTAGCCTACTGCCAAAGATGGAGAAGAAAAGGCCTTGTCGACGACAGAAGTGATCCAGACCATCGGACCTTAAATCGAGCGTACCTCGCAATCCAAAATGAGTTATTTGACATAAAATATAAGATTTTGGGGTAGAACGAGCTACTTTAGCCAACCAACCTCGCTAAGCCAAGTTGCCTAACCCGAATTTGTGAAATACCGCCAAAGATGGATCTAAAAATGCCTGGTATAGGATAGAAGTGATCCAAACCATCGGACCTTAAATCGGGTGTATCTCGCAATCCGGAATGAGATAGATGACGTAAAATATATGATTTTGAGGTAGAATGAGCTACTTTAGCCTACCGCCAAAGTTGGAGCTGAAAAGGCTCGGTCGACGACAAAATTGATCCATACCATCAGACTTTAAATCGTGCGTATCTCACAATCTGGAATGAGTTATCTGACGTAAAATATACGATTTTGGGGTAGAACAAGCTAATTTAGCCAACCAACATTGTTATGCCTGGTTACCCAAGCCGGATTTGCAAAATACCCGCAAATATGGATCAGAAAATGCCTGGTCAACAACAGAAGTGATCCAGAGCATCTGACCATAAATCGGATGTATCTCGCAATCTGGAATGAGTTATCTGATGTAACATTTATGATTTTGGGGTAGAACGAGCTACTTTAGCCAACCAACCCAGCTATGTTGGGTTTCCCAAGTCGGATTTACAAAATACCGCAAAAAATGGATAAGAAAAGGCCCGATCGATGACGGAAGTGAGCTAGACCATCGAACCTTAAATAAGCCGTATCTCGCAATTCAGAATGAGTTGCCTAACGTAAAATATATGATTTTGGGGTAGAACGAGCTACTTTAGCCTACCGCCAAAGATGGATAAAAAATGGCTCGATCAACGACAGAAGTGATCCAGACCATTGGACCTTAAATCGGGCGTATCTCACAATCTGAAATGAGTTATCTGATGTAAAATTTATGATTTTGGGGTAGAACAAGCTACTTTAACCAACCAACCCAGCTATGTTGGGTTTCCCAAGCCAGATTTGCGAAATACCGTCAAAGATGGTTCAGAAAAGGCCTGGTCGATGACAGAAGTGATCCAGACCATCGGACGTTAAATAAGCCATATCTCGCAATCCAGAATGAGTTGCCTAATGTAAAATATATGATTTTGGGGTAGAACGAGCTACTTTAGCCTATCGCCAGAGATGGATCTTAAAAGGCCCGGTCGACAACAGAATTGATCCAGGCCATTGGACCTTAAATCGAGCGTATCTTGCAATCCGGAATGAGTTATCTGACGTAAAATATATGATTTTGAGGTAGAACGAGCAACTTTAGCATACTGCCAAAGATGGATCAGAAAAGGCCCAGTCGACGACAGAAGCGATCGAGACCATTCGACCTTAAATAAGGCCTTTATCGTAATCCGGAATGAGTTACCTGACATAAAATATATAATTTCAGGGTACCGCAATAGATGAAGCTGAAAAGGCCCAGTCGACAGCAGAAGTGATCCAGACCATCGGACCTTAAATCTAGAGTATCTCACGGTCCAAAATGAGTTATCTGATGTAAAATATATAATTTTGGGGTAGAACGAGCTACTTTAGCCGACCAACCCTGCGACGCTGGGTTGCCAAGGCCGGATTTGAGAAATATCTACAAAGATGGATCAGAAAAGGCCCTTTCGATTACAGAACTGATCCACACCATCGAACCTTAAATCGGGAGTATCTCGAAATCCAGAATGAGTTACATAACATAAAATATATGATTTTGGGTTAGAACGAGCTACTTTGGCCTAACGCCAAAGATGGATAAAAAACGGCCCGGTCGACGACACAAGTCATCCAGACCATCGGACTTTAACTCGGGCGTATCTCATAATCCGGAATGTGGTAACTGACGTAAAATATATGATTTTGGGGTAGAATGAGCTACTTTAGTCTACCGCCAAAGATGGATCTGAAAAGGCCCGGTCGACGACAGAAGTGATCTAGACCATCGGACCTTAAATCGGGCTTCTCTCGCAATCCAGAATGAGTTATCTGATTTAAAATATATTATTTTAGGATAGAACGAGTTACATTAGGCAACCAACCCTGCTACGTAGATTTTCCCAGCCTGGATTTGCGAACTACCACCAAAGATGGATTAGAAAAGGCCCGGTCGATGACAGAAGTGATCCAAACCATCAGACCTTAAATCGGGTGTATCTCGCAATCCGGAATGAGTTACCTGACGTAAAATATATGATTTTACGGGTAGAACGAGCTACTTTAGCCTACCGCCAAAGATGGATCAGAAATGACCCGGTCGACGATAGAAGTGATCCAGACCATCGGACTTTAATTCGGGCATATCTCGCAATCTGGAATTAGTTATCTGACATAAAATATATGATTTCGGTGTAGAACGAGCTACTTTAGCCTACCGCCAATGATGGATAAAAAAAGGCCCGATCAACGACAGAAGTGTTCCAGACCATCGGACATTAAATTGGGCTTAACTCGTAGTTCGAAATGAGTTATTAGACGTAAAATATATGATTTTGGGGTAGAACGAGCTACTTTAACCTATCGCCAAAGATGGATCATAAGAGGTTTGGTCAACAAAAGAAGTGATCCAGACCATCAGACATTAAATCGGGCGTATCTCGCAATCTGTAATGAGTAACATGATGTAAAATATATGATTTTGGGGAAAACATGACACTTTACCCTACCGCCGAAGATGGATCTGAAAAGGCCCGATCGACGACAGAAGTGATTGAGACCATCAGACTTTAAATCGAGCGTATCTCGCAATCCGGAATGTGTTATCTGACGTAAAATAATGATTTTGGGGTAGAACGGGCTTCTTTAGCCTACCGCCAAAGATGGATCAGAAAAGGCCCTGTCGGTGACAGAAGTGATCCAGACCATCAGACCTTAAATTGGGCGTATCTCGTAATCTGGATTTGGTTAGCTGACCTCAAATATATATTTTTAGGGTAGAACGAGATAATTTATCCAACCAAACCGGCTATGTCGGGTTGCCCATGCCGGATTTGGAAAATATTGCCAAAGATGGTTAAAAAAGGTGCGGTCATTGATACAAGTGATCTAGACCATCGAACCTTAAATAGGGCGTATCTTGCAATCCGAAATGAGTTACTTGACGTAAAATATATGATTTTAGGGTAGAACGAGCTTGTTTAGCCTACTGTTAAAGATGGATCGGAAATGACCCAAGATGGATAAAAAGAAAGGGACCAATCGACGACAAAAGTGATCCACACAATCAGACCTTAAATCGGGTGTATCTCGCAATCTGGATGGAGTTATTTGCCGTAAATTATATGATTTTGGGGTAGAACGAGCTACTTTATCCTACTGCCAAAGATGGATCAGGAAAGGCCCAGTCGACAACAAAAGTGATCAAAACCATCGGACCTTAAATCGAGCGTATCTTGCAATCTAGAATGTGTTTTCTGATGTAAAATATATGATTTTAGGGTAGAACGAGGTACTTTAGCCTACCGCCAAAGATGGATCATAAAGGAACTAGTCGACAACAGAAGTTATCCAGACCATCGGACATTAAAGCGGGCGTATCTCGTAATCTAGAATGAGTGATTCGACGTAAAATATATGATTGTGGGGTAGAACGAGCTACTTTAGCCTACCACCAATGATGGATAAGAAACGACTGGTCGACGACAGAAGTGAACCAGACCATCGGGCCTTAAATCGGGCATATCTCGCAATCCGGAATGAGTTATCTGACGTCAAATATATGATTTTGGGGTAGAATGAGCTACTTTATCATAGCGATGAAGATGTATCTAAAAAGGCTCGGTCGACGATAGAAGTGATTTAGACCATCGTACCTTAATTTGGGCACATCTCGCAATCCAGAATGAGTTATCTAATGTAAAATACATGATTTTGGGGTAGAACGAGCTACTTTAGCCAACCAGCCCGGTTTTGTGGGGTTACCCACGTCGAATTTGCGAAATACCGCCAAAGATTGATAAAAAAAAAGGCCAGGTCGACTACAGAAGTGATCGAGACCATTAGACCTTACATACGACCTCTATCGCAATCCGGAATGAGTTACCTGACGTAGAATATATGATTTTAGGGTACTGCCAAAGATGGAACTGAAAAGGCCCGGTCGACGATAGAAGTGATCCAGACCGTCAGACCTTAAATCTAGTGTATATCGCAATCTGAAATGAGTTATCTAATGTAATATATATAATTTTGGGGTAGAACGAGCTACTTTAGCCGACCAACCCCTCTACGCTGGGTTTTTCACGCCGGATTTGTGAAATACCACCAAAGATGGATTAGAAAAGGCCTGGTCGACGACAGAAGTGATCCAGACCATCGGACCTTAAATCGAGCGTATCTCGCAATATGGAATGAGGTATCTGATGTAAAATATATGAGTTAGGGGGTAGAACGAGCTACTTTAGCCTATCGCCAAAGGTGGATCTGAAAAGTCCTGGTCAATGACAGAAGTGATTTAGACCATCGGAATTTAAATCGGGCGTATCTCGTAATCCGGAATGTGGCATCTGACGTAAAATATATGATTTTGGGGTAGATTGAGCATCTTTCTCCTACTGCCAAAGAATGATCAGAAAAGGCCCGGTCGGTGACCGAAGTGTTCCAGACCATCGAAACTTAAATCGGGCGTATCTCGCTATCCGGAATGGGTTATTTGACCTAAAATTTATGTTTTTGGTGTAGAATGAGATACTTTAGCCTACCGCCAAAGATGGATCAGAAATGGTCCGGTCGACGAGAGAAGTGATCTAGACCATCGAACCTTAAATCAGGCATATCTCGCATTCGGAATGAGTTATCTGACGTAAAATATAAGATTTTGGGGTAGAACGAGCTACTTTAGGCAACCAACCCTGCTACGCCGTGTTTCCTAACACGACTTTGTGAACTATAGTGAAAGATGGATCAGAAAAGGCCCGGTCGATGACATAAGTGATCCAGACCATCGGGCCTTAAATCGGGCGTATCTCGCAATCCGAAATGAGTTACTAGACATAAAATATATGATTTTGGGGCAGAACGAGCTACTTTAGCCTACCACCAAAGATGGATCAGAAAGGGACCAGTACACAACAGAAGTGATCCACACCATCGGACCTTAAATCGGGCGTATCTCGCAATCTGGGAGGAGTTATCTACCGTAAAATATATGATTTTGGGGTACAACGAGCTACTTTATCCTACCGCCAAAGATGGGTCTGAAATGGCCCAGTCGACAACTGAAGTGATCTAGACCATCGAACTTTAAATCGGGCATATCTCGAAATCCGGAAGGAGTTATCTGACGTAAAATATATGATTTTGCCATAGAACGAACAACTTTAGCCTACTACCGATGATGGATCAGAAAAGGTCCAGTCAATGATAGAAGTGTTCCACACCATCGAACATTTAATTGGGCTTATCTTACAATCTGGATTGAGTTATCTGACCTAAAATAAATGATTTTGGGGTAAAACGAGCTACTTTAGTCAACCGCTAAAGATGGATAAGAAAAAGCTCGGTCAACGACCGAAGTGATCCAGACCATCGGACCTTAAATCGGGCGTATCTCACAATCTAAAATGAGTTACATGATGTAAAATATATGATTTTGGGGTAGAACGAGCTACTTTACCCTACCGCCAAAGATAGATTAGAAACGGCCCGGTCGACGATAGAAGTGATCCAGACCGTCGGACTTTAAATCGAGCGTATCACGCAATTCGGAATGAGTTATCTGAAGTAAAATATATGATTTTGGGGTAGAACGAGCAACTTTAGCCTATCGCCAAAGATGGATCTGCAAAGCCCCGGTCGACGACATAATTGATCCAGACCATCAGACCTTAAATCGGGCGTTTCTCGCAATCCGGAATGTGTTATTTGATGTAAAATATATGATTTTGGTGTAGAACGAGCTACTTTAACCGATCGCAAAAGATGGATCATAAAGGAACCAGTCGACGATAGAAGTGATTCAGACCATCGGACCTTAAATCGGGTGTATTTCGCAATCTGGAATGAGTTATTTGACTTAAAATATATGATTGTGGGGTAGAACGAGCTACTTTAACCTACCACCAAAGATGGATAAGAAACGGCTCACTCAACGACAGAAGTGATCTAGACCATCGGGCCTTAAATCGGGCGTATATCGCAATTCGGAATGAGTTATCTGACGTAAAATATATGACTTTGGGGTAGAATGAGCTACTTTAGCCTACTACCAAAGATGTATCTAAAATGGCCAGGTCGACGACAGAAGTGATACAGACCATCGTACCTTAAATTGAGCATATCTCGCAATCCAGAATGAGTTATCCAACGTAAAATACATGATTTTGGGGTAGAACGAGCTACTTTATCCAACCAACCTAGCTTCGTGGGATTACCCACACCGGATTTGCAAAATACTGTCAAAGATGCTTCAGAAAAGGCCCGGTCGACGACAGAAGTGACGGAGACCATCAAAACCTTAAAGAGGGCCTCTATCATAATTTCGAATGAGTTACCTGACGTAAAATATATGATTTTAGGTACCATTAACGATGGAGCTGAAAAGGCCCAGTCGACGACAGAAGTGATCCAGACCGTCAAACCTTAAATCTAGCGTATCTCGCAATCTAAAATGAGTTATCTGATGTAAAATATATAATTTTGGGGTAGAATGAGCTACTTTAGCCGACTAACCCCACTACACTGGGTTTCCCAAGCCGGATTTGTGAAATACCGCCAAAGATGGATCAGAAAAGACTCGGTCGATGATAGAAGTGATCCAGACCATCGGACCTTAAATCGGGCGTATCTCGCAATCTGGAATGAGTTATCTGACGTAAAATATATGAGTTATGGGTAGAACGAGCTACTTTAGCCTATCGCCAAAGATGGATCTGAAAAGGCCCGGTCGACGACAGAAGTAATCCAGACCATCATACCTTAAATCGGGCATATCTCGCAATCCAAAATGAGTTATCTGACTAAAAATATATGATTTTAGGGTAGAACGAGCTACTTTTGCCAAACAACCTCGCTACGCCGGGTTACCCAAGCCGAATTTGTGAAATATCGCCAAAGATGGATCGGAAAAGGCCATGTCGATCACAGAAGTAATCCAAACCATCAGACCTTAAATCGGGCATATCTCGCATTCCGGAATGAGTTACCTAATGTAAAATATATGATTTTAGGTCATAACAAGCTACTTCGGCCTAACACCAAAGATGGATAAGAAACGGCTTGGTCGACGACAGAAGTGATCCAGACCATCAAACTTTAACTCGGTCGTATCGCGTAATCCGGAATGTGGTATCTCACGTAAAATATAATTTTGGGGTATATCTAGCTTCTTTATCCTACCGCCAAAGATGGATCAGAAAATGCCCGGTCGCCGACAGAAGTGATCCAGACCATTGGAACTTAAATCGGGTGTATCTCTCAATCCGGAATGGGTTATCTAACCTAAAATATATGTTTTTGGTGTAGAACGAACTACTTTAGCCTATCACCAAAGATGGATCAGAAATGGACCGGTTGACGACAGAAGTGATCCAAACCATCGGACCTTAAATCGGACGTATGTCACAACTCGGAATGAGTTATCTGATGTAAAATATGAGATTTTAGGGTACAACGAGCTACTTTAGGCAACCAATCTTGCTACGCCATCTTTCCCAAACCGGATTTGCGAACTACCGCCGAAGATGGATCAGAAAAGGCCCGGTCGACAACAGAAGTGATCCAGACCATCAGACCTCGCAATCTGGAATGTGTTATCTGATGTAAAATATATGATTTTGGGGTAAAACGAGCTACTTTAGCCTACCGCCAAAGATGGATCAGAAAGGAACCAGTCGATGACAGAATTGATCCAGACCATCGGACCTTAAATCGAGTTATCTGACGTAAAATATATAATTTTGGGGTAGAACGAGGTACTTTAGCCTACCGCTGAAGATGTATCTAGAAAGGCCCGGTTGATGACAGAAGTGATCTAGACCAACGGACCTTAAGTCGGGCATATCTTTCAATCCAAAATGAGCTATCTGACGTAAATTATATGATTTTGGGGTAGAATGAGCTACTTTAGCCAACCTACCCGGCTCTATGGGGTTACCCATGCCGGATTTGTGAAATACCACCAAAGATGGATCGGAAAAGGCCCAGTCGACGACAGAAGTGATCAAGACCTTAAATAGGGCCTCTATCGCAATCTGGAATGATTTACCTGACGTAAAATATATGATTTTAGGGTACTGCCAAAGATGGAGCTAAAAAGGCCTGGTCGATACCTGAAGTGATCCAGACCGTCGGACCTTAAATCTAGCGTATCTCGCAATTTGAAATTCGATATCTGATGTAAAATATATAATTTTGTGGTAGAAGGAGCTACTTTAGCGGACCAACTTGGCTTCGCGGGATTACCCACGCCGGATTTGCAAAATACTGTCAAGGATGCTTCAGAAAAGGCCTGGTCGACGACAGAAGTGATCGAGACCATCAAAACCTTAAATAAGGCCTCTATCGCAATTCGGAATGAGTTACCTGACGTAAAATATATGATTTTAGGTACCGCTAACGATGGAGCTGAAAAGGCCCGGTCGACGACCGAAGTGAACCAGACCGTCGGACCTTAAATCTAGCGTATCTCGCAATCTGAAATGAGTTATCTGATGTAAGATATATAATTTCGGGGTAGAACGAGCTACTTTAGCCGCCCAACCCTGCTACGCTGGGTTTTCCAAGCCGGATTTGTGAAATACCGCCAAAGATGGATTAGAAAAGGCCCGGTCGACAACAGAAGTGATCCAGACCATCGGACCTTAAATCGGGCATATCTCGCAATCTGGAATGAGTTACGGGTAGAACGAGGTACTTTAGCCTATCGCCAAAGATGGATTTGAAAAGGCCCGGTCGACGACAGAAGTGATCCAGACCATCGTACCTTAAATCGGGCATATCTCGCAATCCAAAATGAGTTATCTGACTAAAAATATATGATTTTAGGGTCGAATGAGCTACTTTTTCCAAACAACCCCGCTACGCCGGGTTACCCAAGTCGAATTTGTGAAATATCGCCAAAGATGGATCGGAAAAGGCCATGTTGATGACAGAAGTAATCCAGACCATCAGACCTTAAATTGGGCATATCTCGCATTCTGGAATGAGTTACCTAACGTAAAATATATGATTTTATGTCATAACAAGGTACTTCGGCCTAACGCCAAAGATGGATCAGAAACGGCCCGGTCGACGACAGAAGTGATCCAGACCATCGAACTTTAACTCGGTCGTATCGCGTAATCCGGAATGTGGTATCTGACGTAAAATATAATTTTGGGGTATATCTAGCTACTTTATCCTACCACCAAAGATAGATCAGAAAAGGCCCGGTCACCGACAGAAGTGATCCAGACCATCGGAACTTAAATCGGGTGTATCTCGCAATCCGGAATGGGTTATCTGACCTAAAATATATGTTTTTGGTGTAGAACGAACTACTTTAGCCTATCGCCAAAGATGGATTAAAAATGGACCAGTCGACGACAGAAGTGATCCAAACCATCGGACCATAAATCTGGCGTATGTTGCAACCCGGAATGAGTTATCTGATGTAAAATATTAGATTTTGGGGTAGAACGAGCTACTTTAGGCAACCAACCTTGCTATGCCGTCTTTCCCAAACCAGATTTGCGAACTACCGCCAAAGATGGATCAGAAAAGGCCCGGTCGACAACAAAAGTGATCCAGACCATCAGACCTTAAATCTGGCGTATCTTGCAATCTGGAATGTGTTATCTGATGTAAAATATATGATTTTGGGGTAGAACGAGCTACTTTAGCCTACTGCCAAAGATGGATCAGAAGGAACCAGTCGATGACAGAATTGATCTAGACCATCGGACCTTAAATCGAGTTATCTGACATAAAATATATGATTTTGGGGTAGAACGAGGTACTTTAGCCTACCGCCGAAGATGTATCTAAAAAGGCCCGGTCGACGACAGAAATGATCTAGACCATTGGACCTTAAGTCGGGCATATCTCACAATCCAAAATGAGTTATCTGACGTAAATTATATGATTTTGGGGTAGAATGAGCTACTTTAGCCAACCTACCTGGCTCTGTGGGGTTACCCACACCGGATTTGTGAAATACCACCAAAGATGGATCGAAAAAGGCCCAGTCGACGACAGAAGTGATCGAGACCTTAAATAGGGCCTCTATCATAATCTGGAATGATTTACCTGACGCAAAATATATGATTTTAGGGTACCGGCAAAGATGGAGCTGAAAAGGCCTGGTCAATACCTGAAGTGATCCAGACTGTCGGACCTTAAATCTAGCGTATCTCGCAATTCAAAATTAGATATCTGATGTAAAATATATAATTTTGTGGTAGAAGGATCTACTTTAGCCGACCAACCAAGCTACGTTGGGTTATCCATGCCGGATTTGTGAAACATTGCCAAAGATGGTTCAGAAAAAGCCCGGTCGACGACAGAAGTGATCCAGACCATCAGACCTTAAATCGGGCGTTTCTCGCAATCTGGAATGAGTTATCTGACATAAAATATATGATTTAGAGGTAGAATGAGCTACTTTAGCCTATCGTCAAAATGGATCAGAAACGGCCCGGTCGACGACAGAAGTGATCTAGACCATAGGACTTTAACTCGGGCGTATCTCGCAATCCGGAATGTGGTATCTGACGTAAATTATATGATTTTGGGATAGATCGAGCTTCTTTATTCTACCGCTAAAGATGGATTAGAAAAGGCCCGGTTGCCGACAGAAGTGGTCTAGACCATTAGAACTCAAATCGAGTGTATCTCGCAATCCGGAATGAGTTATCTGACCTGAAATATATGTTTTTGGGGTAGAACAAGCTACTTTAGCCTACCGCCAAAGATGAATTAGAAATGGCCCGGTCGATGACAGAAGTAATCCAGACCATCGGACCTTAAATTGGGCGTATCTCGTAATTTGGAATGAGTTATTTAACATAAAATATAAGATTTTGGGGGTAGAATGACCTACTTTAGGCAACCAACCCTGCTACACCTGGTTACCTAAGCCGGATTTGTGAAAATACTACCAAAGTTAGATCAGAAAAGGCCCGGTCGATGACAAAAGTTATCTAGAGCATCGGAGCTTATATCGGGCATATCTCGCTATCCAGAATGACTTATCTGACGTAAAATATATGATTTTAGGTTAGAACAAGCTACTTTAGCCTACAGCCAAAGTTGGATATGAAAAGGCCCGGTTGACGACAGAAGTGATCCAGACCATCGGACCTTAAATCAGGCGTATCTCGAAATTCGAAATGAGTTATTTGATGAAAAATATATGATTTTAGGGTAGAATGAGCTACTTTAGGCAACCAACCCTGCTACGCCGACTTGCCCAAGCCGGATTTGCGAAATACCGCCAAAGATGGATCAGAGAAGGCGGTCGACGATAGAAGCGATCCAAACCATCGGACCTTAAATCGAGCATATCTCGCAATCTGGAATGAGTTATCTAACGTAAAATATATGATTTTGGGGTAGAACGAGCTACTTTAGTCTACCGGCAAAGATGAATCAGAAACGGTCGGTCGATGACAGAAGTGATCCAGACCATTGTACTTTAAATCGGGCGTATCTCGCAATCTAGAGTGAGTTACATGACGTAAAATATATGATTTTGGGGTAGAACGAGCTACTTTAGCCTACCACTAAAGATGAAGCTGAAAAGGACTTGTCGACGACAGAAGTGATCCAGACCATCCGGCCTTAAATCGAGCATATCTCGCAATCAGAAATGAGTTATCTGACGTAAACTATATGAATTTAGGGTAGAACGAGCTACTTTAGCAAACCAACCTCTCAAAGCCAGGTTGCCTAATCCGGATTTGCGAAATACAGCAAAAAATGGAACCGAAAAGGCCCAGTCGACGACAGAAGTAATCTAGACCATTGGACCTTAAATCTGGCGTATCTTACAATCTAGAATGAGTTACCTGACGTTAAATATTTGATTTTGGGGTAGAATGACCTACTTTAGCCTATTGCCAAAGATGGATCAGAAATGGCCCGGTCGATGACAGAAGTGATCCACACCATCAAACTTTAAATCGGGCATATCTCGCAATCCGGAATGACTTATTTGATGTAAAATATAAGATTTTGGGGTAGAACGAGCTACTTTAGGCAACCAACCCTCCTACGCCGTGTTTCCTAAACTGGATTTGCGAACTCCCGCCAAAGATGGATCAGAAAAGGCCTGGTCAACAACAGAAGTGATTCAGACCATCGGACCTTAAATCGAGCGTATCTTGCAATCTGGAATGTGTTATCTGATGTAAAATATATGATTTTGGGGTAGAACGAGCTACTTTAGCTTACCACCAAAGATGGATTAAAAAAGAACCAGTTGACGACAGAATTGATCCAGACCATCGGACCTTAAATTGGGCGTATCTTGCAATCCGGAAAGAGTTATCTGATGCAAAATTTATAATTGTTGGGTAGAACGAGCTACTTTAGCCTACTGCCAAAGATGTATCTAAAAAGGCCCGGTCGACGACAGAAGTGATCTAGACCATCGGACCTTAAATCGGGCATATCTCACAATCTAGATTGAGTTATCTGACGTAAAATATATGATTTTGGGGTAAAATGAGCTACTTTAGCAAACCTACCCGGCTTTGTGGGGTTACCCATGCCGAATTTGTGAAATATCACCAAAGATGTATCAGAAAAGGCCAGGTCAACGACAAAAGTGATTGAGACATTAAATAGGGCCTCTATCGCAATCTGGAATGAGTTACCTGACATAAAATATATGATTTTAGGGTACCGCTAAAGATGGAGTTAAAAGGGCCTGGTCGATACCTGAAGTGATCCTGACCATCGGACCTTAAATCTAGCGTAAATAGCAATCCAAAATGAGATATCTAATGTAAAATATATAATTTTGGGGTAGAATGA
This sequence comes from Magnolia officinalis, assembly GCA_021015155.1. Classification (NCBI taxonomy): domain Eukaryota; kingdom Viridiplantae; phylum Streptophyta; class Magnoliopsida; order Magnoliales; family Magnoliaceae; genus Magnolia; species Magnolia officinalis. Next base: position 3,197,612 of record JAJHSJ010000019.1, read on the forward strand.
GCTACTTTAGCTGACAAAGCTCGTTACGCTGGGTCTTCCATGCCGGATTTGTGAAATACCGCCAAAGATGGATCAGAAAAGGCCCGATCGATGACAGAAGTGATCCACACCATCGGATCTTAATCGGGCGTATCTCGTAATCTGGAATGAGTTATCTGATGTAAAATATATGATTTAGGGTTAGAACGAGAAACTTTAGCCTATGGCCAAAGATGGATCTGAAAAGGCACGGTCGACGACAGAAGTGATCAAGACCATCGGGACATAAATCAGACGTATCTCTCAATCCGAAATGAGTTATTTGACGTAAAATATATGATTTTGGGGTAGAACGAACTACTTTAGGCAACCAACCCTGCTACACTGGCTTACCGAAGCCGGATTTGTGAAATACTCCCAAAGATGGATCAGAGAAGGCACGGTCGACGAAAGAAGTGATCCAGACCATCGGACCTTAAATCGGGTGTATATCGCAATCTGGAATGAGTTATCTGATGTAAAATATATGATTTTAGGGTAAAACGAGCTACTTTTTCATACCGCCGAAGATGAATCAGAAACGGTCGGTCGATGACAGAATTGATCCAGACCATCGTACTTTAAATGGGGCATATCTCGCAATGTAGAATGAGTTACATGATGTAAAATATATGATTTTAGGGTAAAATGAGCTACTTTAGCATACCGTTAAAGATGGAGCTACAAAGGCCCTGTCGACAATAGAAGTGATCCAGACCATTGGACCTTAAATCGAGCGAATCTCGTAATCCAAAATGAGTTATCTAACACAAGCTATATGAATTTGGGTTTGAACGAGCTACTTTAGCCAACCAACCCCGCTAAGCTGGGTTGCCCAATCTGGATTTGTGAAATACCGCAAAAAATGGAACAGAAAAGGAATGGTTGACGACAGAAGTAATCCAGACCATCGGACCTTAAATCGGGTGTATCTTGCAATCCAGAATGAGTTACCTGACGTTAAATATATGATTTTGGGGTAGAATGAGCTACTTTAGCCTATCACCAAAGAAGGATAAAAAATGGCCCAGTCGATGACAGAAGTGATCCAAACCATCGAACTTTAAATTGGGCATATCTTGCAATCCGGAATGAGTTATCTGACATAAAATATATGATTTTAGGGTAAAACGAGCTGCTTTAGCATACTTCCAAAGATGGATCAGAAAAGGCCTGGTCGACGACAAAATTGATCTAGACCATCGGACCTTAAATCGTGCGTATCTCACAATCTAGAATGAGTTTTCTGACGTAAAATATATGATCTTTGCGGCAAAATGAGCTACTTTAGCCAACTAACCCCGCTAGGCCGGGTTGCCCATGCCGAATTTGCGAAATACCGCCAAAGAAGGATAAAAAAGGCTCGGTCGACGACAGAAGTGATCCAGACCATTGGACCTTAAATCGGGCGTATCTCGCAATCCGGAATGAGTTACCTAACGTAAAATATAAGATTATGGGGTAGAACAAGCTAGTTTAGCCTACCACCAAAGATGGATGACAAACGGTCGGGTTGACAACAGAAGTGATCCAAACCATCAAACTTTAAATCGGGCGTATCTCGAATCCGGAATGAGTTATCTGACATAAAATATATGATTTTCGGGTAGAATGAGCTACTTTAGCCTACCACCAATGATGGATCAGAAAAGGCCCAGTCAGCGACAGAAGTAATCTAGACCGTCGGACCTTAAATCGGGCGTATCTCTCAATCCGGAATGGGTTATCTAACCTAGAATATATGTTTTTGGGGTAGATCGAGCTACTTTGGCCAACCAACCCAGCTATGTCAGGTTCCCCAGGCCGAATTTGTGAAAAACAGCCAAAGTCAGATTAGAAAAGGCCCCGACCGATGACAGAAAAGATCCAAACCATCGGACCTTAATATATGGCGTATCTCGCAATCTGGAATGAGTTACCTGACGTAAAATATATGATTTTGGGGTAGAAGGAGCTACTTTAGCTGACCGCCAAACATGGATCAAAAAAGGGTCGTTCGACTATAGAAGTGATCTAGACCATCGGACCTTATATCGGGAGTATCTCCCAATCCGGAATGAGTTATCTTTCTTTAAATCTATGATTTTGGGGTAGAACGAGCTACTTTAGCCTACCGCCAAAGATGGATTAGAAAATGTTCGGTCGATGACAGAAGTGATCTAGAGCATCAGACCTTAAATCGGGCGTATCTCGCAATCCAAAATGAGTTACCCGACCTAAAATACATGATTTTGGGGTAAAACGAGCTACTTTAACCTAACGCCAAAGATGGATTAGGAACGGCCCGGTCGACGACAGAAGTGTCCAGACCATTGGACTTTAAATCGGGCGTATCTCGTAATCCGGAATGTTTTATCTGACATAAAATATAAGATTTTGGGGTAGAACGAGCTACTTTAGTATACCGCCAAAGATGGATCAAAAAAGGTCCGGTCGATGACAGAAGTGATACAGACAATCAGACATTAAATAGGGCGTATCTTGCAATCCGGAATGAGTTACCTAATGTAAAATATATGATTTTAGGGTAGAATGAGCTATTTTAGCCCACCGCAAAAAATGGAGCTGAAAAGGACCGGTCGACGACAGAAGTGATCCAGACCATCAGACCTTAAATCGGGTGTATCTCGCAATGCGGAATGAGTTACCTAACATAAAATATATGATTTTGGCGTCTAACGAGCTACTTTAGCATACTGCCAAAGATGGATAAAAAAAGGCCAGGTCGACGACAAAAGTGATCCAGACCATCAGACCTTAAATAGGGTGAATCTCGCAATCTACAATGAGTTACCTGACGTTAAATATATGAATTTAGGGTTGAACGAGCTACTTAAGCCTACCGCCAAAGATAGAGCAGAAAAGGCCTTGTCGACGACAGAAGTAATTCACACCATCGGACCTTAAATCGAGCGTATCTTGCAATCCGAAATGAGTTATTTGACGTAAAATATATGATTTTGGGGTAGAACGAGCTACTTTAGCCAACCAACCCCGCTAAGTCGGGTTGCCCAAGCTGGATTTGTGAAATACCACTAAAGATGGATCTAAAAAGGCTCGATCTAGGACAGATGTGATCCAGACCATCGGACCTTAAATCGGGTGTATCTCGCAATCCGGAATGAGTTACCTGACGTAAAATATACGATTTTGGGGTAAAACGAGCTACTTTAGCCTGACGCCAAAGATATATCAGAAACGGCTCGGTAGACGACAAAAGTGATCCAAAGCATCAGACTTTAAATCGGGCGTATCTCGTAATCTGGAATGTGTTATCTGACGTAAAATATGTGATTTTGGGGTATAACGAGCTTCTTTAGCCTACCGTCAAAGGTGGATTAGAAAAGGCCCGGTCGACGATAGAAGTGATCCAGACCATCGGGCCTTAAATCGGACGTATCTCGCAATCCGGAATGAGTTATCTGATGTAAAATATATGATTTTGGGGTAGAACGAGCTACTTTAGACATACAACCCTGTTACGCCGGGTTACCCAAGCCGGATTTGCAAAAATCACAATAGATGGATCAGAAAAGCCAGGTAGATGACAGAAGTTATCCAGATCATCGAACCATACATCGGGCGTATCTTGCAATCCGGAATGAGTTACTTAACATAAAATATATGATTTTAGGTCAGAACGAGCTACTTCGGCCTAACGCCAAAGATGGATCAGAAACGGCCCGGTCGACGACAGAAGTGATCCAAACCATAAGACTTTAACTCGGGCGTATCTGGTAATCCAGAATGTGGTATCTACCGTAAATTATTTGATTTTGGGGTAGATCGAGCTTCTTTATCCTACCGCCAAAGATGGATCAGAAAAGGCCCGGTCGCCGACATAAGTGATCCAGACCATCAGAACTTAAATCGGGTGTATCTCGCAATCCGGAATGGGTTATCTGACCTAAAATTTATGTTTTTGGGGTAGAACGAGGTACTTTAGCCTACCGCCAAAGATGGATCAGAGGTGGCCTGATCGACGACAGAAGTGATCCCGACCATCGAACCTTAAATCGGGTGTATCTCGCAATCCAGAATGAGTTATCTGACGTAAAATATAAGATTTTGGGGGTAGAATGACCTTCTATTGCCAACCAACCCCGCTACGCCGGTCATTCAGGCCAGATTTGTGAAAATACTACCAAAGTTGGATTAGAAAAGGCCCGGTCGATGACAGACGTGATCCAGACCATCAGAGCTTATATCGGGCGTATCTCGTAACCCAGAACGACTTATCTAACGTAAAATATATGATTTTGAGTTAGAACGTGCTACTTTAGCCTACCGTGAAAGATGAAACTGAAAAGGCCTTGGTCGACGACAGAAGTGATCCAGATCATCGGACCTTAAATCGAGCGTATCTCGGAATCCGGAATGAGTTATTTGACGAAAAATATATGATTTTAGGGTAGAACGAGCTACTTTTGCCTACCGCCAAAGTTGAATCAGAAAAGGCTGGTCGATGACAGAAGTGATCCAGACCATCGTACTTTAAATCGGGCGTATCACGCAATCTAGAATGAGTTACATGATGTAAAATATATGATTTTAGGGTTGAACGAACTACTTTAGCATACCGCCAAAGATGGAGCAGAAAAGGCCCTATCGACAACAGAAGTGATCCGGACCATTGGACTTTAAATCGATAGTATCTCGTAATCTGAAATGAGTTAACTGATGTAAACTATATGAATTTGGGGTAGAACGAGCTACTTTACCCAAACAACCCAGCTAAGCCGGGTTGCCCAATCCGAATTTGTGAAATACCACAAAAAATGGAACAAAAAAGGCCCAGTCGATAGAAGTAATCCAGACCATCAGACTATAAATCGGGCGTATCTTGTAATCCAGAATGATTTACCTAACGTTAAATATTTGATTTTGGGGTAGAAGGAGCTACTTTAGCCTATCGCCAAAGATGGATCAGAAATGGCCCGGTCAATGACAGAAGTGATCCAGACCATCAAATTTTAAATCGGGCAATTTTACAATTCGGAATGAGTTATCTGACGTAAAATTTATGATTTTGGGGTAAAACGAGCTGCTTTAGCATACCGCCAAAGACGGATCTGAAAAGGCCCGATCGACAACAGAATTAATCCAGACCATCAGACCTTAAATTGGGTGTATCTCGCAATCTAGAATGAGTTATCTAACGCAACTAACCCCGTTACGCCGAGATGCCTAATAGGGATTTGCGAAATACCACTAAAGAATGATAAAAAAAAGGGCTCGGTCGAGGACAGAAGTGATCCAGACCATCGGACCTTAAATCAGGTGTATCTCGGAATCCGGAATGAGTTATTCGACGAAAAATATATGATTTTAGGGTAGAACAAGCTACTTTTGCCTACCATTAACGATGAATCAGAAACAGCCGGTCGATGACAGAAGTGATCCAGACCATCGTACTTTAAATCGGGCATATCACGCAATTTAGAATGAGTTACATGACGTAAAATATATGATTTTGGGGTTGAATGAGCTACTTTAACATACCGCCAAAGATGGAGCTGAAAAGGCCCTGTCGACGACAGAAGTGATCCAGACCATCGGACCTTAAATCGATCGTATCTCGCAATCTGAAATGAGTTAACTGACATAAACTATACGAATTTGTGGTAGAACGAGCTACTTTAGCCAAATAACCCCGTTAAGCCGGGTTGCCCAATCCGGATTTGTGAAATACCACAAAAAATGGAACAGAAAAGACCCAGTCGACAGAAGTAATCCAGACCATCGGACCATAAATCGGGCGTATCTTGCAATCCAGAATGAATTACCTGACGTTAAATATTTGATTTTGGGGTAGAAGGAGCTACTTTAGCCTATCGCCAAAGATGGATCAGAGATGGCCCAGTCGATGACAGAAGTGATTTAGACCATCAAACTATAAATCGGGCAATCTCGCAATCCGGAATGAGTTATCTGAAGTAAAATATATTATTTTGGGCGTAGAACGAGCTGCTTTAGCATACCGCCAAAGATGGATCTGAAAAGGCCCGATCGACGATAGAATTGATCCAGACCATCGAACCTTAAATCGGGTGTATCTCGCAATCCAGAATGCGTTATCTGACGTAAAATAATATGATCTTAGGGTAGAAGAAGCTACTTTAGGCAACTAACTCTGCTACGCCGGGTTACCCAAGAGGGATTTGCTAAATATCACTAAAGAATGATAAGAAAAAAGGCCCGGTCGAAGATAGAAGTGATCTAGACCATTGGGCCTTAAATCGGGCGTATCTCGCAACCTAGAATGAGTTACCTAACTTAAAATATAAGATTATGGGGTAGAACAAGCTACTTTAGCCTGCCGCCAAAGATGGATAAGAAACAGCCCGGTCGACGACAGAAGTGATCCAGACCATCGGACTTTAAATCAGGTGCATCTCGCAACCGGAATGAGTTATCTGACATAAAATATATGATTTTCAGGTAGAACCAGCTACTTTAGCCTACCGCCACCGATAGATCAGAAAAGGCCGGGTCAGCGACAGAAGTGATCCAGACCATCGGACCTTAAATCGGGCGTATCTCGCTATCTGAAATGGGTTATCTGACCTAGAATATATGTTTTTGGGGTAGATCGAGCTACTTTGGCCTACCGCCAAAGATGGATCAGAAAAGGGTCGGTCGACGACAGAAGTTATCTAGACCATTGGACCTTAAATCGGGCGTATCTCGTAATCTGGAATGAGTTAGATGTCGCAAAATATATGATTTTGGGGTAGAACGAGCTACATTAGCCAACCGTCAAAGATGGATCAGAAATGGCCCGGTCGACGACAGAACTGATCCGGACCATCAGACTTTAAATCGGGCATATCTCGCAATCCAAAATGAGTTCTGTAAGTGCCATAGTCTTTATCCCTGTCGGTTGTTAAATTTGTGATGCCAAAATCACTGTTATATAACTTGGATAAGTGAAGCTCTCTCTAAAGATCAACATTCATGAACAATTAAAGATCACAACAAGCAAAGCTCTCAAGTACAAAGATCAATCTTGACTGTATGTACTGCTCACAAGACAAGTCTCAAGAATGTATGATTCACGAAGTGTACAAGGCAGTTCATAAAGAACACAAGAGACTTTCAAGGCTGAGCTACATCAAGATTTCAAGTTGAACTATATCAGGTTGAACTACATCAAGACATCAAGGTTTAAACTTCAAGGTCACTTGTTCCTAATGTTTCAATGTCCTTACTTCTAGTTGAGGTTTGATTGACCATAGGATGACCTTAGAAGTAGGCCACTTTGGATACATAAGTCATATGTATATGTCACATGCGTTTGGGCCGTCCGAAGACTTATCCTAGGCTTTCTTCGACTAGTCCTAGCCTTGCTTCGACCAGTCTAAGAATTTCCTCGATCTGTCGTAAGGTTGTTACAAAATTCGGATATTTTCAGTTAGCCTTCGACCAGTCTAGGAATCTCTTCGACCAGTCGAAGGAATAGTGTCGACTACATCGTCGACCGGTCGAATATCTTCGACTCAAAGTCCAGCGACTATTTACAGGGTCTTCGACCAGTCGAAGGAGACCTTCGACCAGTCGTAGAACGGTCAAAGCTTATCGCGCTCGATTTTTTTCAAATCTGTTACTTCTTCGACTAGTCGAAGAGCTCCCTAGACCAGTCGAAGATGCGATCTGCTTACCTATAAATTGAGCACGAATCTCAGAAGAATGGGTGAATTAATTAATCTATTCAAGCCAATCTTCGTCAAACTTCTGAGTGATAATTCAGTGCTCCATCTAAGCTAAGTGTGCTTATTTAATATTCTCTTTCTTTAGCTTTATTTAATTGATTTTGTTTCTATTATTCCAATCTAATTTGATAAGAGGAATTGCTATTCCCTTCCTTTGGAATCAAAATCAATTAATGCAAGCCCTAGTTGGTTTAATTTAAAATCTATTAGAACTAGAACTATTGTAATTGAGTACTGGACATTGAACTTGGACATTCAATCATTTACTCTGATTTGGTTCTACCGGGCTGCTACAACGAAGGAGATAATCAGGTATTTTACATTTAATTGTAAATTCCTTTCTGTTTTGGTTTCTTTCAAGATTTGCCAGAAAAATTTTGTTGTATTGGTTATCTGAGGAGAGCCAGGAAAACTCAGAAGTGGGGTTTTTTTAATTGTGTAAGCCCACAGACAAAGACACAATTGTAAAGGTTTTGGGTGAACCTGTGAAAACCTATTTTGTTAGTGAACGCTAATATCCCCTGTGTGAGGATATTAGGAGTGGAGTAGCATTCTGTGTGGCTGTTGTTTAACAGTTGGTGAACACACAGGCGAACCACTATAATCCCTTGTGTTGTGGTTGAATGATTTACATTTCTAATCTTTAATATTCATTTGTGGGATGTATGTATGGTGGTGAATTTTGTAATCATTTAATTCAAGCATTGTGGGAATTTTGTAATAGTTAAGAATTTACTTTTTACTATTCCTTTATCTGCTTGAAATTCAATTTCCTTTAAAAGTTGTTTGAGCAAGGTTGCCCTGCCATTTTTATGGTGTATGGCTGTCCCTAGAACAATACATTTGTGATTACAATTTATTTCAGTTTATGCTTAATTCTGTATTCCTCTTTGGTTTGAGATTTGATACAAAGATCTTTCTAGAAATAAGGTTGTCCTACCATAAACTCTGGTTTTTGGTGAAAGGTTGTCCTTAGAACAACATTTGTATCAACCTCTCAAGATCTGAATTTTGAGGTTGTTTTTACTTTCTTGCATTGTGATTTAATTTGGCTATCATATTCGTTTTAATTATGCTGTTATGAGTTTTATTTGGCATAGTCCTATTCACCCCCCCTCTAGGACATATAGCTAGGCCTTTTCAAGTGGTATCAGAGCCTAATAGCTCGTTCATATTGCTTTTTATTTTGGATTTATATCCTGAGCTAACGATCTAAGCTATATAAAAAGATGTCAAATTTTGATAGCCTTTCAGTCACTAGGCCGCCACCATTTGATGGCTCCAACTATGCCTATTGGAAAGCCAGAATGAGGATCTTCCTAAAATCAATGGATGAGAGTGTGTGGCGAACCACAGTGACCGAATGGAAAACTCTTACCATTGAAGTAACTGAATCCGACGGTTCAAAAACTATGTCTGTACCTGCTTATTATTTATGGACCACCCTTAAGAAAAGTGAGTATAGTGCCAATGCTAAAGCACTAAATGCAATCACTTGCGCACTATCATCGGATGAGTTCAAAAGAATCATATCCTGTGATACTGCAAAGCAAGCTTGAGATATACTAGAAATGACACACGAGGGTACATCAATTGTCAAAAAGTCTAATAAAGTCCAACTCCTCACAACCAAATTTGAAGAAGTTCATATGGAGGAAAATGAAATGTTTATGGACTTTTACACTAGACTAAATGACATTGTAAACTCAATGTGGGGTCTTGGCAATAAAATCCCAGAAAGTAAAGTGTGTGAAAATATATTACCCTCACTTCCTGTACGGTTCAATTCTAAAGTAACCACGATCCAGGAACTTCGTGATACGGATAATATGAAGGTAGAAGAACTAGTTGGTTCTTTACAAACCTACGAGTTAAACTTTAAAGCTCCTAAAGGAAAATCGATTGCTTTAAAATCCTCTAAATGTAATTCAGAAGAAAATTCTGATTCAGAAGATGATATGGCTCTTTTAGCTAAGAAATTTTACAAGATTTTTAAAAGTAAGAAAAGGGTTGATTTTCAAAAATCAAATGATAAAAAGAAGTTTAGACCCAAAACTCGAAAATCTTTGAAAGATAGTCAATGTTACAACTGTCAAGAATATGGGCACTTAGCTAATAGATGTCCTAAAAAGGATAAACATATGATTCTGAAGCTTCTTCTGAATCAGAAGATTCTGAAGCTTCTTCTGAATCAGAAGATTCTGAAACTGAGTTAGGGAATGAAGTTAAAGCTCTTATGACTCTAGCTAAATTCACATTTTCAGATAATGACTCAACAAGTGAAGAAAATATGAGTAGTGAATATGAAAATGAAGATGATCTTCAAGACGCTTACAATGCCCTATATAAGGAAAGTTGTAAAATTGCTGTCAAACTTAAACTTCAAAAAGAAAAGTTTTCTAAACTCAAAGAATATTTTGAATCACTTGTCTTAGAAAAATCACAAATTTCAGATTGTTTGAAAAAATCAAAATGCGATTTGGAACTCAAAAACTCCCTAATTGTTGATTTGAAATCTGAATTGAAAATCTCAAAAATGAAGTATCTTCTCTCCTGAGTCTAAAGGACACATGGAAATATGCCCAAGGTGATCCAAAGTTAGAAAAAATTTTATCCGGATCAAGAAAATGTGGCAATCTATCCAGGTTGGGCTATGATAAAAATTTATCTCTTAAACAAAAGTATACTCCTCCTATGTTTGTAAAAGGAGAGTCCTCAAACTCAAAAGGGAAAAGTACTTATCAAGGTTTTCCTAGAAATTCAAAAACTCTTCAAAAACCTAGAAGCAGCCATGTCAACTTTAATTAGAAATGAAATCCACTAGCTGAAAAGATAGTAGATTTACTCAAGGAGCTCCTAAATTTTAATTCTATAGGTTATTCTTACAACTATAAACAAAAGAAGACCAACTATGTTCCTAAACCCAAAACAGTTATGAAATGGGTTCCCAAAGTCACCTGCTTGGTTGCTCACACTGCTTTCAAAGCAACAAGTCATTCAAAGTGGTACCTAGACAGTGGATGTTCCAGGCATATGACAAGTGACAAAGCATTATTCACGGATCTAAAAGATATGACTGATGGTTCAGTCACATTTGGTGATGGTAGCAACTGCAAGATTATAGGCTAAGGTACGGTTCAACTTTTTAATCTTCCTGTGTTTAAAAACGTTTTATATGTTGAAGGCTTAAAACATAACTTACTTAGCATATTTCAAATATGTGATAATAACTATAGTGTTTGGTTCTCTAATCAAAGCTGTGAGATACTAAATAATAAGGGTTCTGTAATATTAACTGGACATAGAACGTCTAAAAATTGCTATATCATTAGCGAATCCAGCTCATCTAATCAAACATGTTACATGGTCCATACAGACGCGACTGATTTATGGCACAAACGTCTTGGACATGTACATTATCGAAATTTATATAGATTGAGCAATCAAGAACTTATAAGAGGTTTACCCAAACTTCAGAAATTAGATAAAATATGTGGTGAGTGCCAGATAGGCAAACAAACAAGGAACTCACACAAAAAGGTGAATTCAAAAACCACATCAAGACCACTCGAACTTCTCCACATGGATCTAATTGGACCTACCAGAACAGAAAGTCGTGGTGGGAAAAAGTATATCCTGGTAATAGTTGATGACTTTACCAGATTCACTTGGGTAGCTTTCTTAAGGGATAAATCTGAAACCCTTGAAGAAGTAAGAAAAGTTCTCAAAAGGATTCAAATTGAAAAATCTTCTCAAATCAGTAAGATTCATAGTGATCATGGATCTGAATTTGAGAATAGCAATTTTGAGAAGCTTTGTACCGACCAAGGAATATTACATGAATTCTCTGCTCCCAAAACTCCACAACAAAATGAAATTGTGGAGAGAAAGAATAGGGTACTTCAAGAAATGGCTAATGTCATGTTAAATAGCATGAAGCTCTCTAAAAATCTTTGGGCTGAAGCTGTAAACACAACTTGCTATATTATTAACCGAGTCTACACTAGCAAAGATAATAATAAAACAGCTTACGAATTATGGTTCAATAAAAAGCTTACTGTCAAATACTTTTGAGTTTTTGGCAGCAAGTGCTATATTTTACGAGATCGTGAAAATTTGGAAAAATTTGATACAAAGAGTGATGAAGGGATTTTTCTAGGATATTCCTTAAACAGTCATGCTTATAGGGTTCTGAACAAAAGAACTGGTGTGATTCAAGAGTCCATCAATGTTGTCATTGATGATCACTTAAATACGCCAATCCCTAATTCAGATAATGATGAAGTTCTAATCAGTGATAAACCCGATACTTTATCAAATCAGACTGACTCTGAATTGAGGACTGTTAAAGATCATCCAACCACTCAAATTCTTGGAAACCCTCTCACCGGTGTTCGCACTCGTAGACAACTTGAGGATATATGCAATTATGTATGTTTTACATCCCAAATAGAACCATCTAATGTTAAAGAAGCTCTTGCCGATGAGAACTGGATTGTTGAGATGCAAGAAGAACTTAACCAATTTATAAGAAATGATGTTTGGTATCTCGTACCAAGACCTAAAGATAAACACATCATTGGAACAAAATGGATTTTCAAAAATAAGTCTGACGAGTGTGGAAATATAATTAGAAACAAGGCAAGACTAGTGGTACAAGGTTATACTCAAATCGAAGGAATTGATTTTGATGAAACTTTTGCACCAGTAGCACGTCTTGAATCTATCAGACTATTTATATCCATTGCATGTTTTAGAAAGATAAAGATATATCAAATGGATGTGAAAAGTGCTTTTCTAAATGGCGATCTACATGAAGAAGTCTATGTTGAACAGCTAACGGGTTTCGAAGATCCCAAAAATACTGATCATGTGTATCGGCTTAAAAAGGCACTTTATGGATTAAAACAAGCACCTAGGGCATGGTATGAGAAACTAACAAAATTTCTTTTAAGTCATAATTTTCAAATGGGATCTGTTGATAAAACTATATTTGTTAAAAAACATAATGATCATATCTTAATGGTACAGATTTATGTTGATGATATCATTTATGGATCAACTTGTACTAACTTGACTACTGAGTTTGCAGATTTGATGAAATCATAGTTCGAAATGAGCATGGTTGGGGAATTGACTTATTTCCTTGGATTGCAAGTAAAGCAACAACCTGAAGGAATATTCATTTCTCAATCTAAGTATGCTTTGAATCTAATCAAGAGATTTGGATTTGAGAATGGCAAGAATTTCGATACTCCCATGAGTACTACCCTGAAACTCTCAAAAGACTCTAATGGTAAAAATGTTGATTCAAAACTTTATCGGAGAATGATTGGTAGTTTGTTATATTTAACTGCTAGTAGACCTGATATTTCTCTAAGTGTTGGTATTTGCGCAAGATATCAATCTGATCCAAAAGAATCTCACTTGATTGCTGTCAAGCGGATTATTAGATATGTCGCAAGTACTGTAAATCTTGGTCTCTGGTATCCTCATGAGACTAGTGTCCAACTTGCTGGGTACTCAAATGCTGACTGGGCTGGTAATCTAGATGATAGAAAATCAACCAGTGTGGTTGCTTTTACATTAGAAATTGTTTAGTTTCCTGGTTTAGTAAGAAACAAAATTCTATATCACTTTCAACAGCTGAAGCTGAGTATATCGCAGCTGGTAATGCATGTACACAACTTGTTTGGATGCAATGAATGCTAAATGATTATGGAATTAAACAGGATTCTATGCTATTACATTGTGATAATTCCAGTACGATAAATATTTCAAAAAATCCTATTCAGCATTCTCGTACGAAGCATATTGACATTAGATTTCATTATATTCGGGAATTGGTAGAAGAAAAAGTTATATCTCTAGAATATATTCCTACCGAAGATCAGCGAGCTGATATTTTCACAAAACCTCTTGATAAAAACAGGTTTAAAAAGATGAAATTTGATCTTGGCATGTACATTTTTAAAATGATTATTTATGCCTACTTGTATCATATTGTATATATTTGATAGGTTGAATTTCAAATTCTTTTTAATTTTTAAGATAAATGAATTTTTGATTATTACTCGACCAGTCGTGAGTATACTCGACCAGTCGACCTACGACCGGTTGTAGATACCCACGACCAGTCGTAGATCTCGGAAATCACTTAAAATTTGGGGATTTTTGCTTTCTTCCTCATTTCGTCTTTCTTTTCTAAAGAGTCGAGCTTCGACTTGTCGAACCCACCGTTCTTGTTCTTAAAGGTTAGTGTTCCTTTTACGTTTTTCTTGTAAATCTGTGTCTAAATTGCTTTCTTTTCTAACTTGAAGCTTTCTATTTAGGATTTCATTGAGATTTGGGGTTTGGATTTTGAAAAATCTGTTTTGAGTAAACCCCATTTCTCAATCCTTTGTAACTTCTTATTTCCTTGTTATTGTTGTTGCATATGGCTTCTAGAGGTAGAAAAACTACTTCCCGTGGTCTTTCTTCTTCCTCTAGATCGACCAAGCGTCATCTTCTTGTTCCCAATAATGATTCGTCTTATGTTACGGACATTAGATCACGCAATGTTATTGTTGAACATCCTGTTGATATTAATCATATTGCACCTTTTGATATCCTTCCTATGCTTGAAGCTGTAGGTTGGGTTAACTTATTACATTGGGGTGGGCCTGCATACCGGTCCATTGCCCAATCCATGTTTACATGTATTAGTGACTTTTCACAGAATAATTTAACTTTTAAAATATCTACTAGTGAAGGGCCATTTGACATTGATCGTCATTTAATTTTAGCCCTCATGGATATTCCTGTGAATGATGAAGGTATTCCAATTCATATCTTGACTGATAAACCCTCAGTTTCTGAAAAACGTATGCTCACTAGAGACTTGTGCAACATGGATGTTCATTGGACTCATAAAGGGAATGCGCTTCCCGCAAGGTATTTGTTACCCAAATATAGAGTTCTCCACAAAATCTTTGTGTCTAATCTGTATCCTCGTTCGGGTAATAAAACTGACTTAACTTCGTTTATGGTTCGTGTTATTCATGCTATTTCCAGTGGTACTCAAATTTGTTTGTCATCCTTAATCTGTCATTTCATTCTTCAATTTAGACTCCATCCTGGTCATAGTGACATTCCTTTTGGTTATTTAATGACTGTATTAGCTAAACATATGTTAGTCGATATGCCGGCTAATGAGGCACCTATCCATCATCTGATTTTCAACAATTCTAATCTCAATAAGATGAAGCTGGAATTACTTCCTGAACAAGGTGGTGATGGTGGTGGTGGTCATGAAGAAGCTGGTGATGACATTAATATGGATGACATCTTTGAGGAACTGGATTCTGATTCAACAAATGATCCAGATTTTAAACCATCTGATTTTGATGCACGTCTGAGTGCATTGGAGGGTAAAGTTGAGAATATAAATGAAAAGATGGAAAACATGTCTGTTGCTCATGATTTACAATTCAAGTACATGTGCAAATATCTTAGGTGATTGAACAAAGGCATGCACCAACTTGATCCCTCTATTCCTGCTCCGTCATCTAGTTCTGGTTCTGACTAGTCTATATGGGATTTTCTGGTTTGTAATAGCTTTAAAACTTAGCACTAAGTTGTCTGATTTGGAGTTGGATACTATTTTTTTGCTGGGTATTTACTATGCTGATTTTAAGTTGGATACTATCTGTTTTTCTGCTATAATATCCTTATTATTACTCTCATATCTCTCTTTTTAGTTCTCCTTATTGTTGTTTCCTTTGTCATATAGTGACAAAAAGGGGGAGAATGGTTTGGTTACAATGTGATTGTGAGAGGAGTAGCATTGGTTATGTTACAGAGGGGGAGTAAGCATTGGTTATGTTACTCAGGTGGAGTAACGATGTGATGATGTATGAGAGTGATTGAATGTTGAATATTGATGTTGAAGATTGGGGGAGTATATTTATTGATTTACAGGTAAGCCAGTTGATATTAACTGATTCATGATCCTTTAACCAATTGTTTTACTCTATGTTTATCTTGGTTATGTGTTTTGTCACTAATTTGACAAAGGGGGAGATTGGAAGTGCCATAGTCTTTATCCCTGTCGGTTGTCAAATTTGTGATGCCAAAATCACTGTTATATAACTTGGATAAGTGAAGCTCTCTCAAAAGATCAACATTCATGAACAAGTAAAGATCACAACAAGCAAAGCTCTCAAGTACAAAGATCAATCTTGACTGTATGTACTGCTCACAAGACAAGTCTCAAGAATGTATGATTCACGAAGTGTACAAGGCAGTTCATAAAGAACACAAGAGACTTTCAAGGCTGAGCTACATCAAGATTTCAAGATTGAACTACATTATGTTGAACTACATCAAGACATCAAGGTTTAAACTTCAAGGTCACTTGTTCCTAATGTTTCAATGTCCTTACTTCTAGTTGAGGTTTGATTGACCATAGGTTGACCTTAGAAGTAGGCCACTTTGGATACATAAGTCATATGTATATGTCACATGCGTTTGGGCCGTCCGAAGACTTATCCTAGGCTTTCTTCTACTAGTCCTAGCCTTGCTTCGACTAGTCTAAGAATTTCCTCGATCTGTCGTAAGGTTGTTAAAAAATTCGGATATTTTCAGTTAGCCTTCAACCAGTCTAGGAATCTCTTCGACCAGTCGAAGGAATAGTGTCGACTGCATCGTCGACCGGTCGAATATCTTCGACTCAAAGTCCAGCGAATATTTACAGGGTCTTCGACCAGTCGAAGGAGACCTTCGACCAGTCGTAGAACGGTCAAAGCTTATCACGCCCGATTTTTTTCAAATCTGTTACTTCTTCGACTAGTCGAAGAGCTCCCTAGACCAGTCGAAGATGCGATCTGCTTACCTATAAATTGAGCACGAATCTCAGAAGAATAGGTGAATTAATCAATCTATTCAAGCCAATCTTCGTCAAACTTCTGAGTGATAATTCAGTGTTCCATCTAAGCTAAGTGTGGTTATTTAATATTCTCTTTCTTTAGCTTTATTTAATTGATTTTGTTTCTATTATTCCAATCTAATTTGATAAGAGGAATTGCTATTCCCTTTCATTGGAATCAAAATCAATTAATGCAAGCCCTAGTTGGTTTAATTTAAAATCTATTAGAACTAGAACTATTGTAATTGAGTACTGGACATTGAACTTGGACATTCAATCATTTACTCTGATTTGGTTCTCCGGGCTGCTACAACGAAGGAGATAATCAGGTATTTTACATTTAATTGTAAATTCCTTTCTGTTTTGGTTTCTTTCAAGATTTGCCAGAAAAATCTTGTTGTATTGGTTATTTGAGGAGAGCCAGGAAAACTCAGAAGTGGGGTTTTTTTAATTGTGTAAGCCCACAGACAAAGACACAATTGTAAAGGTTTTGGGTGAACCTGTGAAAACCTATTTTGTTAGTGAACGCTAATATTCCCTGTGTGAGGATATTAGGAGTGGAGTAGCATTCTGTGTGGCTGTTGTTTAACAGTTGGTGAACACACAGGCGAACCACTATAATCCCTTGTGTTGTGGTTGAATGATTTACATTTCTAATCTTTAATATTCATTTGTGGGGATGTATGCATGGTGGTGAATGTTGTAATCATTTAATTCAAGCATTGTGGGAATTTTGTAACAGTTTAGAATTTACTTTCTACTATTCCTTTATCTGCTTGAAATTCAATTTCCTTTAAAAGTTGTTCCAGCAAGGTTGCCCTCCCATTTTTATGGTGTATGGCTGTCCCTAGAACAATACATTTGTGATTACAATTTATTTCAGTTTATGCTTAATTCTGTATTCCTCTTTGGTTTGAGATTTGATACAAAGATCTTTCTAGAAATAAGTTTGTCCTACCATAAACTCTGGTTTTTGGTGAAAGGTTGTCCTTAGAACAACATTTGTATCAAGCTCTCAAGATCTGAATTTTGAGGTTGTTTTTACTTTCCTGCATTGTGATTTAATTTGGCTATCATATTCGTTTTAATTCCGCTGTTATGAGTTTTATTTGGCATAGTCCTATTCACCCCCCCCCCCCCCCCCCCCTCCCCCCCTCTAGGACATATAGCTCTAGGCCTTTTCAAGTTCTCTTTCTTAAAATCCATGATTTTAGGGTAGAACGAGCTACTTTAGCCTATCGCGAAAGATGGATCAGAAAAGGCTCGATCGATGACAGAAGTGATCTGGACCATCGGACCTTAAATCGTGCGTATCTCGCAATCCAGAATGAGTTACCCGACCTAAAAAAACATGATTTTTGGGTAGAACGAGCTACTTTAGGCTAACGCCAAAGATGGATCAGGAACGGCCCGGTCGATGACAACTGATCCAGACCATCGGGCCTTAAATCGGGCGTATCTTGCAATGCGGAATGAGGTATCTAAGGTAAAATATATGATTTTGGGGTAGAACGAGCTGCTTTAGCCAACCATGCACACAACACCGGGTTACCCAAGCCGGATTTGTGAAATATCGCCAAAGATGGATCAGAAAATGCTCGGTCAACCATAGAAATGATCCAGATCATCGGACCTTAAATCGGGCATATCTCGAAATCCGGAATGAGTTACCTAACGTAAAATATATTATTTTGGGGTAGAACGAGCTACTTTATCCTATCGCCAAAGATGGTTCAAAAATGGCCCGGTTGACGACAGAAGTGATCCAGACCATCGGACTTTAAATCGGGCATATCTCAAAATCCAGAATGAGCTATCTTACTTGAAATTTATGATTTTGGGGTAGAACGAGCTACTTTAGCCTACCGCCAAAGATGGATCTAAAAAGGCCCGATCGACGACAGAATTAAGCCAGACCATCTGACCTTAAATCGGACAAATCTCGCAATCCGGATTGAGTTATCTGATGTAAAATATATGATTTTGGGGTAGAACGAGCTACTTTACCCTATCACCAAAGAAGGATCCGAAAAGGACCAGTCGACGACAAAAGTGATCCACATCATCAGACCTTAAATCGGGTGCATCTCGCAATCCGAAATAAGTTAGATGACATAAAATATATGACTTTGGGGTAGAACGAGCTACTTTAGCCAACCAACCCTGCTATGCCAGGTTGCCTAAGCCATATTTGTGAAATCCTGCAAAAGATGGATCAGAAAAGGCTCTGTCGATGACAAAAGTGATCCAGACCATCGGACCTTAAATTGGGCGTATCTTGCAATGTGGAATGAGTTACCTATCGTAAAATATATGATTTTGGGGTAGAATGAGCTACTTTAGCATACTGCCAAAGATGGATAAAAAAAGGCCAGGTTGACGACAGAAGTGATCCAGACCATCAGACCTTAAATAGGGTGAATCTTGTAATCTGCATGAGTTACCTGACATAAAATCTATGAAGTTAGGGTACAACGAGCTACTTTAGCCTACCGCCATAGATGGAGCAGAAAAGGCCTTGTCTGCGACA
Source organism: Magnolia officinalis (assembly GCA_021015155.1). NCBI lineage: Eukaryota > Viridiplantae > Streptophyta > Magnoliopsida > Magnoliales > Magnoliaceae > Magnolia > Magnolia officinalis. The sequence goes on from JAJHSJ010000019.1 coordinate 3,216,777, forward strand.
GAAGTGATCCAGACCATCGGACCTTAAGTCGATCGTATCTCGCAATCCAAAATGAGTATTTGACATAAAATATATGATTTTGGGGTAGAACGAGCTACGTTGGCCAACCAACCCCGCTAAGCTGGGTTGCCAAAGTTGGATTTGTAAAATACCGATAAAGATGGATCTAAACAGTCCCGCTCGACGACAGAAGTGATGCAGACCATCGGGCCTTAAATCGGGCATATCTCGTAATCCGGAATGAGTTATCTGACGTAAAGTATATGATTTTTGTGTAGAACGAGCTACTTTAGCCAACCAACCCCGCTGCGTTGGGTTGCCAAAGCCGGATTTGCGAAAATCGCTAAAGATGGATCAGAAAAGGCCTAGTCGAGGACAGATGTGATCCAGACCATCGGACCGTAAATCGGGCGTATCTCGTAATCCGAAATGAGTTACCTGACGTAAAATATATGATTTTAGGGTAGAACGAGCTGCTTTAGCCTAACGCCAAAGATGGATCAGAAATGGCCTGATCGACGATAGAAGTGATCCAGACTATCAGACTTTAAATCGAGCGTATCTCACAAATCCGAAATGAGTTATCTTACGTAAAATCTATGATTTTAGGGTAGAACGAGCTACTTTAGCCTACCGCCAAAGATGGATCTAAAAAGGCCCAATCGACGACGGAATTGAGCCAGACCATCTGCCTAAAATTGGACATATCTCACAATCGGGAATGAGTTATCTGACGTAAAGTATATGATTTTGGGTTAAAACGAGCTACTTTACCCTACCGCCAAAGAAGGATTCGAAAAGGACTAGTCGACGACAAAAGTGATCCACACCATCAGACCTTAAATCGGGCGCATCTCGCAATCCGAAATAAGTTAGATGACGTAAAATATATGACTTTGGGGTAGAACGAGCTACTTTAGCCAATCAGCCCCGCTATGCCGAGTTGCCCAAGCCGGATTTGTGAAATACCGCAAAAGATGGATTAGAAAAGGCTTTGTCGATGACAGAAGTGATCCAGACCATCGGACCTTAAATCGGGCGTATCTCGCAATGTGGAATGAGTTACCTAATGTAAATTAGAAGATTTTGGGGTAGAACGAGCTACTTTAGCATATCGTCAAAGATTGATCAAAAAAGACCTGTTCGACGACAGAAGTGATCCAGACCATCAGACCTTAAATAGGGTGAATCTTGCAATCTGCAACGAGTTACCTGATGTAAAATATATGAATTTAGGGTAGAACGAGCTACTTTAGCCTACAACCAAATATGGAGCAAAAAAGGCCTTGTCGACGATAGAAGTCATCCAGACCATCGGACCTTAAATTAGGCGTATCTCGCAATCTGAAATGAGTTATTTGACTTAAAATATATGATTTTGGGGTAGAAGGAGCTACTTTAGCCAACCAACCCCGCGAAGCCAGGTTGCCTAAGCCGAATTTGTGAAATAACTCCAAGGATTGATCTAAAAAGGCCTGGTCGACAACAGAAGTGATCCAAACCATTGGGCCTTAAATCGGGCATATCTCGTAATCCGAAATGAGTTATCTGATGTAAAGTATATGATTTTAGTGTAGAACGAGCTACTTTAGCCAACCAACCCCTCTATGCCATGTTGCCCAAGCCGGATTTGCAAAATACCACCAAAGATGGATCCGAAAAGGCCCGGTTGAGGACTGATGTGATCCTGACCATCGGACCTTAAATCGGGCATATCTCACAATCTGGAATGAGTAACTTGATGTAAAATATATGATTTTGGGGTAGAACAGCTACTTTAGTCTAACGACAAAGATGGATAAAAAACGGTGCGGTCGACGATAGAAGTGATCCAGACCATCAGACTTTAAATCGGGCGTGTCTCATAATTTGGAATGTGTTATCTAACGTAAAATATGTGATTTTGGGGTAGAACGAGCTTCTTTAGTCTACCGCCAAAGATGGATTAGAAAAGGCCTGGTCAGAAACAGAAGTGATCCAGACCATTGGACCTTAAATCGGGCATATCTCGCAATCTGGAATGGGTTATCTGACCTAAAATATATGTTTTTGGGGTAGAACGAGTTACTTTAGCCAACCAACCCCGCTATGTCTGGTTGCCTAAGCTGGATTTGTGAAATACCCCTAAGACGGATTAGAAAAGGCCCGGTCGATGATAGAAGTGATCCCGACCAATGGACCTTAAATAGGGCATATCTCGCAATATAAAATGAGTTACCAGACATAAAATATATGATTTTGAAGTAGAACGAGCTACTTTAGCATGCCGTCAAAGATGGATCAGAAATGGCCCGGTAGACGACAGAAGTTATCCAGACCATCGGACTTTAAATCGAGCATATCTTGCAATTTGGAATGAGTTATCTAATGTATCATATATGATTTTGAGGTAGAACGAGATACTTTAGCCTACCGCCAAAGATGGTTCTCAAAACGCACGGTCGACGATAGAAGTGATCCAGACCATCTGACTTTAAATCAGGCATATCTCGTAATCCGGAATGTGTTATCTGACGTAAAATATATAATTTTGGGGTAGAAGGAGTTACTTGAGCCTACCGCCAATGATGGATCAGTAAAGGCCCGGTCGAAGACAGAAGTGATCCAGAGCATCAGCCATTACATCGAGCTTATCTTGCAATATGGAATGAGTTATCTGATGCAAAATATATGATTTTGGGGTAAAACGACCTACTTTAATCTACCGCCAAAGATGGATCAGAAATGGCCCGGTCGACGACATAAGTGATCCAGACCATCTGACTTTAAATCGGGCGTATCTCGCAATCCAGAATGTGTTATCTGACGTAAAATATATGATTTTGGGGTAGAATGAGCTACTTTACCGTACCACCAAAGATGGATCAGAAAAGGCACGGTCAAAGACAGAAGTGATCCAGATCATCGGACATTAAATCGGGCTTATCTCGCAATACGGAAAGAGTTATCTGTCGCAAAATATATGGTTTTGGGGGTAGAACTAGCTACTTTAGCCTACCGCCGAAGATGGATCAGAAAAGACTCGGTCAACGCTAGAAGTGATCCAGACCATCGAACCATAAATCGGGCATATCTCGCAATCTGGAATGAGTTTTCTGACGTAAAATATATGATTTTGGGGTAGAACGAGCAACTTTAGTCAACCAACCTCGCTACGCCAGCTTGCTCAAGCCAAATTTCCGAAATACCACCAAAGATGGATCAGAGAAGGCACGGTCGATGACAGAAGTGATCTAGACCATCGGACATTAAATCGGGCTTATCTTACAATACGGAAAGAGTTATCTATCGCAAAATATATGATTTTGTGGTAGAATAAGCTACTTTAGTATACCGTCAAAGATGGAGCTGAAAAGGCCCTGTCGACGATAGAAGTGATCCAGACCATCGAACCTTAAATCGAGCGTATCTCGCAGTCCGAAATGAGTTATCTGACACAAACTATATGAATTTGGGGTAGAACGAGCAACTTTAGCCAACCAACCCCGCTAAGCCGGGTTGTCCAATCCAATTTTGTGAAATACCGCCAAAAATGGAACAGATAAGGCCCGGTCGATGACAGAAGTAATCCAGACCATCGGACCTTAAATCGGGAGCATCTTGCAATCCAGAATGAGTTACCTGACGTTAAATATTTGATTTTGGGGTATTATGAGCTACTTTAGCCTATCGCCAAAGATGAATCAGAAATGGCCCAGTCGATGACAGAAGTAATCCAAACCATCGAACTTTAAATCGGGCGCATCTCACAATTCAGAATGAGTTATCTGACGTAAAATATATGATTTTTGGGGTAGAACGAGCTGCTTTTGCATTCCACCAAAGATTGATTAGAAAAGGCCCAGTCGACGACAGAATTGATCCAGACCATCGGACCTTAAATCGGGAGTATCTCACAATCCAGAATGAGTTATCTGACGTAAAATATATGATCTTGGGGTAGAACAAGCTACTTTAGCCAACTAACCCCGCTACACTGGGTTGCCCAAGCCGGATTTGCGAAATACTGCTAAAGAAGGTTAAAAAAGGCCTGGTCGATGACAGAAGTGATCCAGACCATTGGACCTTAGATCGGGCGTATCTCGCAATCCTGAATGAGTTACCTAACGTAAAATATAAGATTATGGGGTGGAACAAGCTACTTTAGTCTACCGCCAAAGATGGATCAGAAATGGCCCCGTCGATGACAGAAGTGATCTAGACCAACGGACTTTAAATCGGGCGTATCTCGTAATCTGGAATGAGTTATCTGACATAAAATATATGACTTTCAGGTAGACCGAGCTACTTTATCCTACCACCAATGATGGATCAGAAAAGGCTCGGTCGGTGATAGAAGTGATCCAGACCATTGGACCTTAAATCAGGAGTATCTCGTAATTCGGAATGGGTTATTTGACCTAGAATATATGTTTTTGGGGTAGATCTAGCTTCTTTGGCCAACTAACCCGGCTATGTCGGGTTCCCCAAGATGGATTTGAGAAAGACTCCCAAAGACGGATCAGAAAAGGCCCCGGTCGATGACGAAAAAGATCCAGACCATCGGACCTTAAATACGGCGTATCTCACAATCTAAAATGAGTTACCTGACATAAAATATATGATTTTGGTGTAAAACGAGCTAATTTAGCCTATCGCCAAACATGGATCAGAAAAGGGTCGGTCGACGATAGAAGTGATCCAGACCATCGGACCTAAAATCGGGCATATCTCGCAATCTGGAATGAGTTAGATGTCGTAAAATATATGATTTTGGGGTAGAACAAGCTACATTAGCCTACCGCCAAAGATGGATCAGAAATGGCGCGGTCGATGACAGAAGTGATTCGGACCATCAGACTTTAAATCGAGCGTATCTCGCAATTCGGAATGAGTTATCTTTCTTAAAATCTATGATTTTTGGGTAGAACGAACTACTTTATCCTACCGCCAAAGATGGATCTGAAAAGGCTCGGTCGATGACAGAAGTGAACTAGACCATCGGACCTTAAATCGGGGGTATCTCGCAATCCGGAATGAGTTACCCGACCTAAAATATATGATTTTGGGGTAGATCGAGCTACTTTAGCCTAACGCCAATAATGGATCAGGAACGGCTCGGTCGACGACAGAAGTTATCCAGACCATCGGACTTTAAATTGGGCATATCTCGTAATCCGGAATGTGTTATCTGACATAAAATATATGAGTTTTAGGGTAGAATGAGCTACTTTAACATACCGCCAAAGATGGATCAGAAAAGTTTCGCTCGATGACAGAAGTGATCCAGACCATCAGACATTAAATAAGGCGTATCTCGCAATCTGGAATGAGTTACCAATGTAAAATATATGATTTTAGGGTAGAACGAGCTACTTTAGCCTACCGCCAAAGATAGATCCGAAAAGGCCTAGTCGACGACAGAAGTGATACAGACCATCAGCCCTTAAATCGAGCGTATCTCGCAATCCAAAATGTGTTATCTGACGTAAAATATATGATTTGGGGGTAAAACGAGCAACTTTAGCCAACTAACCCCGCTAAGCCCGGTTGCCCAAGCCGAATTTTTGAAATACAGCCAAACATGGATCAAAAAAGGCTCGGTCGACGACAGAATTGATCCAAACCATTGGAACATAAATTGAGCGTATCTCGCAATCCGGAATGAGTTATCTGATGTAAAATATATGATTTGGGGAAGATCGAGCAACTTTAGCCTACTAACAAAGATAGATTCGAAAAGGCCCGGTGGATGACAGAAGTGATCTAGACCATCGTCCCTTAAATCAGGCATATCTCGCAATCCGGAATGAGTTATCTAACGTAAAATATATGATTTTAGGGTAGAACGAGCTACTTTAGCCAACCAAGCACGCTACGCCGGGTTGCCCAAGTCGGATTTGCAAAATATAGCCAAAGATGGATCAGAAAAGGCACGGTCGATAACAAAAGTGATGTAGATAATCGGACCTTAAATTGGGCGTATCTCGTAATCCGGAATGAGTTACTCGACCTAAAATACATGATTTTGGGGTAGAACGAGCTACTTTTGCCTACCGCCAAAGTGGATCAGAAAAGGCTCAGTCAACGACATACGTGATCCAAACCATCGGACCTTAAATCGTGCGTATCTCACAATCTGGAATGAGTTATATGATGTAAAATATATGATTTTAGGGTAGAACGAGCTACATTAGCCTACCGCCAAAGTTCGATCAGAAATGGCCCAATCGATGACAAAAGTGATTCAGACCATCGGACTTTAAATCGACCGTATCTCGCAATCTGAAATGAGTTATCTTACTTAAAATGTATGATTTTGGGGTAAACGAGCTACTTTAGTGTACCGACAATGATAGATCTAAAAAGGCCTGGTCAACGACAGAAGTGTGCCAGACCATCTGACCTTAAATTGGGTGTATCTCGCAATTTGGAATGAGTTATCTGATGTAAAATATATGATTTTGGGGTAGAATGAGCTACTTTACCCTACCGCCAAAGAAGGATCCGAAAAGGACCAGTCGACGACAAAAATGATCCACACCATCAAACCTTAAATCGGGCGTATCTCGCAATCCGAAATAAGTTAGATGACTTTGGGGTAGAACGAGCTACTTTAGCCAACCAACCCCGCTACGCCTGGTTGCCCAAGTCAGATTTGAGAAATACCACAAAAGATAGATCAGAAAAGGCTCGGTCAATGATAGAAGTGATCCTAACCATCAGACCTTAAATAGGGCAAATTTCGCAATCCGCAATTAGTTACCTGATGTAAAATATATGAATTTAGGGTAGAACGATCAAGTTTAGCCTACCGCTAAAGATAGAGCAAAAAAGGCCTTGTAGATGACAGAAGTGATCCAGACCATCGGACCTTAAATCCAACGTATCTCGCAATCCGAAATGAGTTATTTGACGTAAAATATATGATTTTGGGGTAGAACGAACTACTTTAGCCAACCAACCCCACTAAGCCGGGTTGCCCAAGCCGGATTTGTGAAATACTGCCAAAGATGGATATAAAAAGGCTCGGTCGACAACAGAAGTTATCCAGACCATCAAGCCATAAATCGGGTGTATCTCGTAATCCAGAATGAGTTATCTGACGTAAATTAAATGATTTTAGTGTAGAATGATCTACTTTAGCCAACCAACCCCGCTACACCGAGTTGCCTAAGCCGGATTTGCGAAATACCACCAAAGATGGATCAGAAACGGCTCGGTCGAAGACAGATGTGATCCAGACCATCGGACCTTAAATCGAGTGTATCTCGCAATCCGGAATGAGTTACCTGACATAAAATATATGATTTTGGGGTAGAACGAGCTACTTAACTCAATGCCAAAGATGGATAAAAAATGGCCCTGTCGATGACAGAAGTGATCCAGACCATCGGACTATAAATCGAGCGTATCTCGTAATCTAGAATGTGTTATCTGAAGTAGAATATGTGATTTTGGGGTAGAACGAGGTTTTTTAGCCTAGCGCCAAAGATGGATTAGAAAATTCTTGGTTGACGACCGAATTGATACAGACCATCGGACCTTCAATCGGGCATATCTCGCAATCCGAAATGAGTTATATGACGTAAAACATATGATTTACGTTATAACGAGCTACTTTACCCATTAGCCAAAGATGGATCAGAAAAGGCCTGGTCGGCGACTAAAGTGATCCAGACCATTGGGCCTTAAATCTGGCCTATCTCACAATCCAGAATGAGTTATCTGACGTTAAATATATCATTTTGGGGTAGAACAAGCTTCTTTATCCTACCGTCAAGACGGATCTGAAAAGGCCCGGTTGACGACAGAAGTGATCCAGACCATCAGACCTTAAATCTGGCATATCTCGCTATCCGGAATGAGTTGTCTGGTGTAAAATATATGATTTTGGGGTAGAACGAGCAAGTTTAGCCTACCGTCAAAGATCGATCAGAAAAGGCCCAGTCAACGACATAAGTGATCCAGACCATCGGACCTTAAATCGGGCGTACCTCGCAATCTGGAATGAGTTATCTGGCATAAAATATATGATTTTGGGGTACAACGAGCTACTTTAGCCTAGAGCTAAAGATGGATCTAAAAAGTCTCGGTCGACGACAAAAGTGATCCAGACCATTAGACCTTAAATCGTGTGTAAATTGCAATCCGGAATGAGTTATATGACGTAAAATATATGATTTTGGGGTAGAATGACCTACTTTAACCTACCGCCAAAGATGGATCTGAAAAGGCCTGGTCGAAGACAGAAGTGATCCAGACCATCGGACCTTAAATCGTACGTATCTCGCAATCCGGAATGAGTTATCTGACGTAAAATATATGATTTTGAGGTAGAACGAGCTACTTTAGCCTACCACCAAATATGGATCTGAAATGGCCTGGTCGACGACAGAAGTGATCCAAACCATCGGACCTTCAATCGGGCGTATCTCGTAATCCGGAAGGAATTATCTGAGGTTAAATATATGATTTTGGGGTAGAACGAGCTTGTAACATCCCGGATTTTTGCCAACCTGGGATTAGACGTCCTTAGGCATTGGGTCGATCCTAAGACCTTACCAACTTGTCAAAACTAAATCCCACAGTTAAAAATCGCTCCTTAACCCATTTCCTTCACAAATCCCACCCTTTCCTACCTTGTGCTTTCAATTTTTCAAAGCACTTTCGCCCTAGACACTATCTTAAACTAGCTAAGTAGTAAACTTGGATCACTTTATATACAAACTACAAAGGCCTAAGTACCATCTCACCAGAAAACAATTAGGATTAAATCCTTTAAATTTTAACATTTAACAAAGTTAACTAAGTGCAAACTCGACTAGCCATGAAATCCGTTGGGATCGCTTTAAATATGATCTGCAAGACCCAAACTGCAGAATTAGTGATTCTAGGTTACCCTAAAGTCTAAAGCCAAACTCATTTCCCGTCTGCTCTCGGGAATGAAACGAAAACTTCGTATTAGGTTTAGATCGCACATCGGGAGTCCGATTAACTCGAAGCTAAGGAACTAGGACCGCCCCACTGGGCTTAACAATCATCATCAAAAATCAGCTCCGACCGATGTCCCACGGTCATTTATTTCGATCCGGAGCGAGGGAGTGTGAAAAACACATTCTCCCTTTCCAAAATAAATATCTGGAATAGTGATCTGGCACCATTCGCTTGCGCATCAGTATTAAGCAACCTGACCGCAGAATCAGACCAAATTACACCCCCCGATCAGGAAAAATTTCAAGAACATTTACATGTACTCAGAATTTCTGATCGTGGCCCACTGACCGTTGAACTGAAAGTGGTCCGCCACGTGCGATCTGGGAATCCGATCGAGCCGAAAACGTAATCCCACGTAGATCCGCAGGGTGAGCTTAAGTCTGACGTTTGGCTCAAAGAGGGCTACCAGAACACCCCTTTTGAGCTTGGAAAGTGACGGAATACCTATATTAGCAGTAACCTTTGAACAGGAGTCTATTTCGGTGAGTTTTGAGGCTATATAAGGACCTTAAACCCCTCCCCATTCCAGCCATACGAATTTGGATTTGAGAGAGGGAAAAGAGAGAAAGTGAGGGAGAAGTGGGAGAAACTCCCTGCCGTCGTTCCCTGCCACCACACGGGCTGCACCATCTCGTTCTCATCGCTTTTCCGGCGATTCCAGCCCCCCCGTTTCTAGGTAAGAAAACCTAACCCTAACCTGTTTTGGGGTTTAGACTGTTGTAGGTTGTGAATAGCTAACCTATTTCGTTCTCTAGGTTGCCAAACTGCCGAATACGGAAGCTTAGCAAACCTATCGTCTCCGTTACGATTCTACGACAAAGGTGAGGACTTTAAGCGTATAAGTTACGTTTTTCAACGCTTTCAATGTCAGATAATGATAGATTCATGATCTGTATGCAAATGCACATGTAAAAGTGCTTTCCGTTTCCTGTTTCGATTAGCGATAAAGAATATGGATTTTCACATACTCTAGATATACGTATAAATACCGTATACGTATTTTCTTCTGGGAAATGTTTGACATGTTTATTTAATGTTTGATTATATCATGTGTGGATAAAATGTTAGTTTGGCGAAAAGAATCGCAAAATACATGTTCATGTGTAAATGTCATGTATGTTGAAATTGCGTATTTTAGAAATACCGCATACGTGCGGATTTTGGAAAATCTTGTCATGATTAATTGTTGTATGAATATGGTATACACGCGAATAAATAACCGCTTGGCGAAAGAAAAGCCCTAATACATGTTTTGC
>JAJHSJ010000019.1:3227108-3274608 GCA_021015155.1 Magnolia officinalis
ACTTGTCAAAACCGTCTTTGGCGGTAGGCTAAAGTAGCTCGTTCTTCCCCAAATTCACATATTTTACATCAGATAACTCTTTCCGTATTGCGAGTACGCCCAATTTAAGGTCCGATGGTCTGGATCACTTCTGTCGTCGACTTGGCCTTTTCTGATCCATCTTTGGCGGCAGGTTAAAGTAGCTCATTTTACTCCAAAATGATATATTTTACGTCAGATAACACATTCCGGATTGCGAGATACGCACAATTTAAGGTCCGATGGTTAAGATCACTTCTATCGTCGACCGGACCTTTCCTAATCCATCTTTGGCGGTAGACTAAAGTAGCTCGCTCAACCCCAAAATGATATATTTTACGTTAGATAACTCATTCCGGATTGCGTGATATGCCCGATTTAAGGCCCGATGGTCTGGATCACTTCTGTCGTCAACCGCGCCGTTTCTAATCCATCTTCGGCGGTAGGCTAAACTAGCTCGTTCTACCACAAAATCATATATTTTGCGTTAGATAACATATTCCGGATTGCGAGATACGCACGATTTAAGGTCCAATGGTCTGGATCACTTCTAGCTCGTTCTACCCCAAAATCATATATATTACATCATATAACTCACTCCGGATTACGAGATAAGCCCGATTTAAGGTCTGATGGCCTAGATTACTTCTGTCGTCGACCGGGCCTTTTCAGATCCATCTTTTGCGGTTGGCTACAGTAGCTCGTTCTACCCCAAAATCATATATTTTACGTCAGATAACTCATTCCGGATTGCGAGATACGCCCAATTTAAGGTCCCATTATCTGGATCACTTCTGCGTTGACAATGCCTTTTCAAATCCATCTTTGGTGGTAGGATAAAGTTGCTCGTTCTACCCCCAAAATCTTATATTTTACCTCAGATAACTCATTCCGGATTGCGAGATACGCCCAATTTAAGGTCCGATGTTCTGGATCACTTCTAACTCGTTCTGCCCCAAGATCATGTATTTTATGTTAGATATCTTACTTCGGATTACGAGGTATGCCCGATTTAAGGTCCGATGGTCAGGATCACTTCTGTCGTCTACCGGGCCTTTTCAAATTCATCTTCGGCTGTAGGATACAGTAGCTCGTTCTACCCCAAAATCATATATTTTACGTCGGATAACTCATTCCGCATTGCGAGATACGCCCAATTTAAGGTCTGATTGTCTGGATCACTTCTTCATCGACAGTGCCCTTTCACTTCCATCTTTGGTGGTAGGCGAAAGTAGCTTGTTCTTCCCTAAAATTGTATATTTTACGTCAAATAACTCATTCCGGATAGCGAGATACGCCCGATTTATTATCCGATGGTCTGGATCACTTCTGTCGTCGACCGAGACTTTTCTGATCTATCATTGGCAATAGGCTAAAGTAGCTCGTTCTTCACCAAAATCATATATTTTTCATCAAATAACTCATTCTGGATTGCGAGATACGTCAGATTTAAGGTCTGATGGTCTGGATCACTTCTGTCGTCAACCAAAACTTTTCGAATCCGTCTTTGGCGGTAGGCTAAAGTACCTCGTTCTTCCTCAAAATCATATATTTTACGTCAGATAACTCATTCTGAATTGCGAGATACGCCCGATTTAAGGCCCGATGGTCTAGATCACTTCTGTCATCGACATGGCATTTTCTGATCCATCTTTGGCGGAATGCTAAAGTAGCTCGTTCTACCCCTAAATCATATATTCTACCTCAGATAACTCATTATGGATTGCGAGATACATCCGATTTAAGGTCCGATGGTCTGGATCACTTCTGTCGTCGACCGGGTCTCTTCTGATCCGTCTTTTGCGCAAGGCTAAAGTAGATTGTTATACCCCAAAATCATTTATTTTACGTCAGATAACTCATTCCAGATTACGAGATACGCCCAATTTAAGGTCCAATGGTCTGGATCACTACTGTTGTCAACCGGGACTTTTCTGATCCGTCTTTTGCGCAAGGCTAAAGTAGCTCGTTATACCCAAAAATCATATATTTTACATCAGATAACTCATTCCGGATTGCAAGATACGCCCGATTTAATCTCCGACGGTCTGGATCACTTCTGTCGTCGACTGGGACTTTTCTGATTCGTCTTTGGCGGTAGGCTAAAGTATCTCGTTCTACCCCAAAATCATATATTTTACGTCAAGTAACTCATTCTGGATTGTGAGATAGGCCCTATTTAATGTCCGATGGTCTGGATCACTTCTATAGTCGACCGGGACTTTTCTAATCCATCTTTAGCTGTTGGCTAATGTAGTTCTTTCTTCCCCAAAATCATATATTATACGTCAGATAACTCATTCTGGATTGCGAGATACGCATGATTTAAGGTTCGATGGTCTGGATCACTTTGAGCTCGTTCTACCCCAAAAACATATATTTTACGTCAGATAACTCTGTCCGGATTACGAGATATGCCCGATCTAAGGACCGATGGCCTGGATCACTTCTGTCATCGACCGGGCCTTTTTAGATCCATCTTTAGCGGTAGGCTATAGTAGCTCGTTCTACCCAAAATCATATAATTTATGTCAAATAACACACCAGATTGCGAGATACGCCAAATTTAAGGTCCAATTGTCTGGATCACTTTTGTCGTTGACAGTGCCTTTTCAAATCCATCTTTGGTTGTAGGAAAAAGTAGCTCGTTCTACCCAAAAATCCTATATTTTATGTTAGATAACTCAATCCGAATTGCGAGATACGCCTGATTTAAGGTCCGATGGTCTGGATCACTTCTATCATCGACCGGGACTTTTCTGATCCATCTTTGGCGGTAGGTTAAAGGAGCTCGCTCTCTCCCAAAATCTTATATTTCACGTCAAATAACTGAAAAGGCCTAGCTATATGTCCTAGAGGGGGGGTGAATAGGACAATGCCAAATAAAACTTATAACAGCGGAATTAAGAAGAATATGATAGCCAAATTAAATTACAATGCAAGAAAGTAAAACAACCTCAAAAATTAGATCTTTAGAGGTTGATACAAATGTTGTTCTAAGGACAACCTTTCACCAAAAACCAGAGTTTATGGTAGGACAACCTTATTTCTAGAAAGATCTTTGTATCAAATCTTAAACCAAAGAGGAATAAGGAAATAAATACAAACTGAATAAATTGTAATCACAAATGTATTGTTCTAGGGACAGCCATACACCATAAAAATGGCAGGGCAACCTTGCTAGAACAACGTTAAAGGAAATTTAAATTCAAGTAGATAAAGGAATAGTAGAAAGTAAATTCTAAATTATTACAAAATTCTCACAAAGCTTGAATTAAATGATTACAACATTCACCACATTCATACATCCCACATAAGAATAATTAAAGATTAGAAATGTAAATCATTCAACCATAACACTAGGGATTATAGTGGTTCGCCTGTGTGTTCACCAACTGTTAAACAACAGCCACACAAAATGCTTCTCCACTCCTAATATCATCACACAGGGGATATTAGCGTTCACTAACAAAATAGGTTTTTCCAGGTTCACCAAAAACCTTTACAATTGTGTCTTTGTCTGTGGGCTTACATAATTAAAAAAAAACCCCACTTCTGAGTTTTCCTGGCTCTCCTCAGATAACCAATACAACAAGATTTTTCTGGTAAATCTTGAAAGAAACCAAAACAGAAAGGAATTTACAAATTAAATGTAAAATACCTGATTATCTCCTTCGATGTAGCAGCCCGGTAGAACCAAGTCAGAGTAGATGATCGAATGTCCAAGTTCAATGTCCAGTACTCAATTACAATGGTTCTAATTCTAATAGATTTTAAATTTAACCAAGTAGGGCTTGCCTTAATTGATTTTGATTCCAAAGAAAGGGAATAGCGATTCCTCTTATCAAATTAGATTGGAATAGCAGAAACAAAATCAATTAAATAAAGCTAAGGAAAGAGAATATTAAATAAGCACACTTAGCTTAGATGGAGCACTGAAATATCTCTCAGAAGTTCGACGAAGATTGGCTTGAATGGATTAATTAATTCAATGATTTCTTCTGAGATTCGTGCTCTATTTATAGGTGAGCAGATCGCATCTTCGACTGGTCTAAGGAACCCTTTGACTAGTCGAAGAAATAACAAATTTAAAAAAAATCGGGCGCGATAAGCTTTGACCGTTTTACGACTGGTCGAAGACCTCCTACGACTGGTCGTAGGTCACCTTCGACTGGTCGAAGGTCTCCTTCGACTGGTCGAAGACCTTGTGATTTTATCGCTGGACTTTGTGTCGAAGATTTACGACTGGTCGAAGAACCAGTCGACACTGTTCCTTCGACCGGTCGAACAGATCCCTGGACTAGTCGAAGAATAATAGAATTTATCCAATTTTTGTAACAAACTTACGACTGATTGAGGATTTTCTTAGACTGGTCGAAGCAACTCTAGGACTAGTCGAAGAAGGCCTAGGACTAGTCGAAGAACTGACCAAACTTATGTAAAATAAACATTTGATTTATGTATCCAAAGTGACCTACTTCTAAGGTCAACCTAAGGTCAGTCAAACCTCAACCATGAAGTAAGGACATTGAAATATTAGGAACTAGTGACCTTGAAGTATGAGCCTTGAAGTCTTGATGTAGCTCAATCTTGAAAGTGTCTTGAATTCTTTATGAACTACCTTGTACATGTCTTGAGTTCTTTATGAACTGCCTTATACTCTACTTGAAGTCTTGACGCTTGAGTCATGTCTTGTGAGTAGTTCTTGCATTCAAGTTTGATCTTTGTACTTGTGAGCTTAGCTTGTTCATGAATGTTGATCTTTGAGAGAGCTTCACTTATGCAAGATTTATAACTGTGATTTTGGCACCACAAATTTGACAACAACCAGGGATATAAAATATAGCACTTACAATCTCCCCCTTTGTCAAATTAGTGACAAAACACATAACCAAGATAAACATAATCATAAAATCCAAGATAAACATAAACATAAAGTAAAACACCAGTTGCTTCAATATTCAATATTCAGCATAATCAAATTCCAAACTCCCCCTGAGTAACATAACCAATGCTAACCAATGCTACTCATTTCACCTCTCACAATCACATCATTAAGTTAAGAACAAACCATTCTCCCCCTTTTTGTCACTAAATGACAAAGGAAACAACAATAAAGGAGAACTAAATAAAGGGATATATGAGAGTAAACATGAGGAGTTATGAGATTATAGCAAAACAGATATAGAGATACTCTATATAACTTCATATAGAATAAATATCCAGCATAAAACAGTGATAGTATCCAACTAAAATTCAGTCAACCAAGTGCTAAATTATAAGGTTATTACAGACCAGAAAATCCCATAAAGACTAGTCAGAATTAGAACTAGAAGACGGAGCAGGAATTGAGGGATCAAGTTGGTGCATGCCTTTGTTTAATCGCCGAAGATATTTTCGCATGTACTTGAATTGAGAATTACGAGTAACAGACATGTTTTCTAACTTTTCATTCAAATTCTCAACTTTACCCTCCAATGCACTCAGACGTGCATCAAAATCAGATGGTACAAAATCTGGATCATTTGTCGAATTAGAATCCAGTTCCTCAAAGATATCATCCATATTAATGTCATCCCCTGCTTCTTCATGACCAGCACCACCACCATTACCACCTTGTTCAGGAAGTAATTCCGGCTTCATCTTATTGACATTAGTATTGTTGAAAATCAGATGATGAATAGGTGCTTCATTAACAGGCATATCGACCAACATATGTGTGGCTAATACAGTCATTAAATAACCAAAAGGGATGTCACTATGACCAGGATGGAGTCTAAACTGAAGAAGGAAATGACAAATTAAGGATGGCAGACAAATCTGAGTACCACTGGAAATAGCATGAATAATACGTACCATAAATGAGGTCAAGTCAGTTTTATTACCTGACCGAGGATACAGATTAGACACAAAGATTCTGTGGAGCACTCTGTATTTGGGTAACAAAAACCTTGCGGGAAGCGCATTCCCTTTTCGTGTCCATTGAACATCCATGTTACACAAATCTCTAGTGAGCATACGTTTTTCAGAAATTGAGGGTTTATCAGTTAGGTTATGGATAGGAATACCCTCATCATTTACAGGAATCTCCATAAGGGCTGAAATTAAATGTCGATCAATTTCAAATGGCCTCTCACTAGTAGATATTTTAAAAGTTAAACTATCCAGTGAGAAGTCACTTATGCATGTAAACATGGATTGAGCAATGGACCGGTATGCAGGCCCACCCCAATGCAATAAGTTAGCCTAACCTACAGCTTCAAGCAAAGGTAGGATACCAAAAGGTGCAATATGGTTAACATCAATAGGATGTTAAACAATCACATTATGAGCTCTAAGGTCTATAACATAAGAAGGATCATTAGTAGGCTCAAGAAGATGACGTTTGGTCAATCTGGAGGAAGTAGAAGGACCACGGGAAGTAGATTTTTTACCTCTAGAAGCCATTTGCAACAAGGATATCAAGAAATTAAGAAGTTGCAAAGGATTGAGAAGTGGGTTTCTTCAAAACTGTTTTTTCAAAAATCAAACCCTAAATCTCAATGAAATCAAAAATAGAAAGCTTCAAGATAGATAAGATAGAAATCTAGACACTGATTTGCAATAAAAACGTAAATGGAACACTAACCTTGAAGAACACAAATGGTGGGTTCGACAAGTCGAAGCTCGGCTCCTTTGAGAAAAAAAAAAGGAAATGAGGAAGAAAGCAAAAATCCCCAAATTTAAGTAATTTCCGAGATCTACGACTGGTTGTAGGTATCTACGACCGGTCGTAGGACAACTGGTCGAGTACACTCACGACAGGTCAAAGGAAAAAAAAAACATATTTCTTGGAATTTTGAAAGAAAATGAAATTAAACCTAGCAAATATATACATTATGATACATGTAGGCATAAATAATCATTTTAAAATGCACATGCCAAGATCAAATTTCATCTTATTAAACCTAATTTTATCAAGAGGTTTAGTGAAAATATCAGCTCTCTGATCTTTAGTAGGAATATATTCCAGAGATATAACTTTTTCTTCTACCAATTCCCTAATATAATGAAATCTAATGTCAATGTGCTTAGTACGAGAATGCTGAATAGGATTTTTTGAAATATTTATTGCACTGGAATTATCACAATACAATAACATAGAATCCTGTTTAATTCCATAATCACTCAGCATTCGTTGCATCTAAACAAGCTGTGTACATGCATTACCAGCTGCGATATACTCAGCTTCAGCTGTTGAAAGTGATATAGAATTTTGTTTCTTACTAAACCAGGAAATTAGAGAATTTTCAATGTAAAAATAACCACCACTGGTTGATTTTCTATCATCTAGATTACCAGCCCAGTCAGCATCCGAGTACCCAGCTAATTGGACACTAGTCTCATGAGGATACCAGAGACCGAGATTTATAGTACTTGCGACATATCTAATAATTCGCTTGACAGCAATCAAGTGTGATTCTTTAGGATCAGATTGATATCTTGCGCAAATACCAACACTTAGAGAAATATCAGGTCTACTAGCAGTTAAATATAACAAACTACCAATCATACTCTGATAAAGTTTTGAATCAACATTTTTACCATTATAGTCTTTTGAGAGTTTTAGGGTAGTACTCATAGGAGTATCGAAATTCTTGCCATTCTCAAATCCAAATCTCTTGATTAGATTCAAAGCATACTTAGATTGAGAGATGAATATTCCTTCAGGTTGCTGCTTAACTTGCAAACCAAGGAAATAAGTCAATTCCCTAACCATGCTCATTTCAAACCGTGATTTCATCAAGTCTGCAAACTCAGTAGTCAAGTTAGTACAAGTTGAATCATAGATGATATCATCAACATAAATCTGTACTATTAAGATATGATCATTATGTTTTTTAACTAATAGAGTTTTATCAACAGATCCTATTTGAAAATTGTGACTTAAAAGAAATTTTGTTAGTTTCTCATACCATGCCCTAGGTGCTTGTTTTAATAAAGTGCCTTTTTAAGCCGATACACATGATCAATATTTTTGGGATCTTCAAAACCCATTGGTTGTTCAACATAGACTTCTTCATGTAAATCGTCATTTAGAAAAGCACTTTTCACATCCATCTGATAGATCTTTATCTTTCTAAAATATGCAATGGATATAAATAGTCTGATAGATTCAAGACGAGCTACTAGTGCAAAAGTTTCATCGAAATCAATTCCTTCAATTTGAGTATAACCTTGTACCACTAGTCTAGCCTTGTTTCTAATTATATTTCCACATTAGTCAGACTTATTTTTAAAAATCCATTTTGTTCCAATGATGTGTTTATCTTCAGGTCTTGGTACGAGATACCAAACATCATTTCTTACGAAATGGTTAAGTTCTTCTTGCATCGCAACAATCCAGTTCTCATCAGCAAGAGCTTCTTTTACATTGGATGGTTCTATTTGGGATGTAAAAATACATAATTACATAAATCCTCAAGTTGTCTACGGGTGCGAACACCAGTGAGAGGGTTTCCAAGAATTTGAGTGGTTGGATGATCTTTAATAGTCCTTAATTCAAATTCAGTCTGATTTGATGAAGTATCGGGTTTATCAATGATTAAAACTTCATCATTATCTGAATTAGAGATAGGCTTATTTAAGTGATCATCAATGACAACATTGATGGATTCTTGAATCACACCAGTCCATTTGTTCAGAACCCTATAAGCACGACTGTTTAAGGAATATCCTAGAAAAATCCCTTCATCACTCTTTGTATCAAAATTTCTCAAATTTTCACGATCACGTAAAATATAGCATTTGCTACCAAAAACTCGAAAGTATTTAACAGTAGGCTTTTTATTGAACCACAATTCGTAAGCTGTTTTATTATTATCTTTGCTAGTGTAGACTCGGTTAATAATATACCAAGCTGTGTTGACTGCTTCAGCCCAAAGATTTTTAGAAAGCTTCATGCTATTCAACATGACATTAGCCATTTCTTGAAGTACTCTATTCTTTCTTTCAACAATTCCATTTTGTTGTGGAGTTTTGGGAGCAGAGAATTCATGTAATATTCCTTGGTCGGTACAGAACTTCTCAAAATTGCTATTCTCAAATTCAGATCCATGATCACTACGAATCTTACTGATTTGAGAACATTTTCCAGTTTGAATCCTTCTGAGAATTTTACTTACTTCTTCAAGGGTTTCAGATTTATCCCTTAAGAAGACTACCCATGTAAATCTGGTAAAGTCATCAACTATTACCAAGATATACTTTTTCCCACCACGACTTTCCGTTCTGGTAGGTCCTATCAGATCCATGTGGAGGAGTTCGAGTGGTCTTGATGTGGTATTTGAATTCACCTTTTTGTGTGAGTTCCTTGTTTGTTTGCCTATCTGGCACTCACCACATATTTTATCTAATTTCTGAAGTTTGGGTAAACCTCTTATAAGTTCTCGTTTGCTCAATCTATATAAATTTCAATAATGTACATGTCCAAGACGTTTGTGCCATAAATCAGTTTTGTCTGTATGGACCATGTGACATGTTTGATTAGATGAGCTGGATTCGCTAATAATATAGCAATTTTCAGATGTTCTATGTCCGGTTAATATTACAGAACCCTTATTGTTTAGTATTTCACAGCTTTGATTAGAAAACCGAACACTATGGTTATTATCACATATTTGAGATATACTAAGCAAGTTATTTTTAAGCCTTCAACATATAAAACATTTTTAAACACAGGAAGATTAAAAAGTTGAACCGTACCTTGGCCTATAATCTTGCAGTTGCTACCATCACCAAATGTGACTGAACCATCAGTCATATCTTTCAGATCTGTGAATAAAGCTTTGTCCCCTGTCATATGCCTGGAGCATCCACTGTCTAGGTACCATTTTGAATGACTTGTTGCTTTGAAAGCAATGTGAGCAACCAAGCAGGTGACTTTTGGAACCCATTTCATAACTGTTTTAGGTTTAGGAACATAGTTGGTCTTCTTATGTTTAGTTGTTGTAAGAATGATCTATAGAGTTAGATTTTAAGAGCTCCTTGAGTAAATCAACTATCTTTTCAGCTAGTGGATTTCGTTTCTGATTAAAGTTGACATGGCTGCTTCTAGGTTTTTGAAAAGTTTTTGAATTTCTAGAAAAATCTTGATAAGTACTTTTCCCTTTTGAGTTTGAGGACTCTCCTTTAACAAACATAGGAGGAGTATACTTTTGTTTAGGAGGTAAATTTTTATCATATCCCAACCCGGATAGATCGCCACATTTTCTTGATCCGGATAAAAGTTTTTCTTACTTTGGATCTCCTTGGGCATATTTCCATGTGTCCTTTAGACTCAGAAGAGAAGATACTTCAGTTTTGAGTTTCTCGATTTCAGATTTCAAATCAATAATTTGGAAGTTCTTGAATTCCAAATCGCATTTTAATTTTTCAAAATAATCTGAAATTTGTGATTTTTCTAAGACAAGTGATTCAAAACATTCTTTGAGTTTAGAAAACTTTTCCTTTTGAAGTTTAAGTTTGACAGCAATTTTACAACTTTCCTTATATAGGGCATTGTAAGCATCTTGAAGATCATCTTCATTTTCACATTCACTACTCAGATTTTCTTCACTTGTTGAGTCATTATCTGAAAATGTGAATTTGGCTAGAGTCATAAGAGCTTTGACCTCATTGCTTAACTCAGTTTCAGAATCTTCTAATTCAGAAGAAGCTTCAGAATCAGATGATTCATCCCATGTAGCCAACATACCCTTCTTCTTGGGTTTGTCCTTTTTAGGACATCTATTTGCTAAATGCCCATATTCTTGACACTTGAAACATTGACTATCTTTCAAAGATTTTCAAAATTTAGGTCTAAACTTCTTTTTATCATTTGATTTTTGAAAATCAACCCTTTTCTTGCTTTTGAAAATCTTGTAAAATTTTTTTGCTAAAAGAGCCATATCATCTTCTGAATCAGATTTTTCTTTTGAATTATATTTAGAAGATTTTAGTGCGATAGATTTACCTTTAGGAGCTTTAAAGTTTAACTCGTAGGTTTGTAGAGAACCAACTAGTTCTTTTACCCTCATATTATCCGTATCACGAAGTTCCTGGATCGCGGTTACTTTAGAATTGAACCGTTCAGGAAGTGAGCGTAATATCTTTGCACACACTTTACTTTCTGGGATTTTATCACCAAGACCCCACATTGAGTTTACAATGTCATTCAATCTAGTGTAAAAGTCCATAAACATTTCATTTTCCTCCATATGAATTTCTTCAAATCTGGTTGTGAGGAGTAGGACTTTAGATTTTTTGACAATTGTAGTACCCTCGTGTGTCATTTCTAATATATCTCAAGCTTGCTTTGCAGTATCACAGGAAATGATTCTTTTGAACTCATCCGGTGATAGTGCGCAAGTAATTGCATTTAGTGCTTTAGCATTAGCATTACTCTCACATTTTTGAAGAGTGGTCCATTGGTAATATGGTGTGACTTTCATAGATTTTGAACCATCAACCCCAGTAACTTCCATGACAGGAGGTTTCCATTCAGTCACTGTGGCTTGCCACACATTTTCATCCATTGACTTGAGGAAGATCCTCATTTTGGCTTTCCAATAGGCATAGTTGGAGCCATCAAATGGTGGATGTCTCGTGACTCAAAGGCTATCAAAATTTGACATCTTTTTAAATAGCTTAGATCGTTAGCTCAAGAAATAAATCCAAATAAATAGTAATAAGAACGAACTATTAGGCTTTGATACCACTTGAAAAGGCCTAGCTATATGTCCTAGAGGGGGGGTGAATAGGACAATGCCAAATAAAACTTATAACAGCGGAATTAAGAAGAATATGATAGCCAAATTAAATTACAATGCAAGAAAGTAAAACAACCTCAAAAATTAGATCTTTAGAGGTTGATACAAATGTCGTTCTAAGGACAACCTTTCACAAAAAACCAGAGTTTATGGTAGGACAACCTTATTTCTAGAAAGATCTTTGTATCAAATCTTAAACCAAAGGGGAATAAGGAAATAAATACAAACTGAATAAATTGTAATCACAAATGAATTGTTCTAGGGACACCATACACCATAAAAATGGCAGGGCAACCTTGCTAGAACAACTTTAAAGGAAATTTAAATTCAAGTAGATAAAAGAATAGCAGAAAGTAAATTCTAAATTATTACAAAATTCTCACAAAGCTTGAATTAAATGATTACAACATTCACCACATTCATACATCCCACATAAGAATAATTAAAGATTAGAAATGTAAATCATTCAACCATAACACTAGGGATTATAGTGGTTCGCCTGTGTGTTCACCAACTGTTAAACAACAACCACACAAAATGCTACTCCACTCCTAATACCCTCACACAGGGGATATTAGCGTTCACTAACAAAATAAGTTTTTTCAGGTTCACCAAAAACCTTTACAATTGTGTCTTTGTCTGTGGGCTTACACAATTAAAAAAAAAACCCCACTTCTGAGTTTTCCTGGCTCTCCTCAGATAACCAATACAACAAGATTTTTCTGGCAAATCTTGAAAGAAACCAAAATAGAAAGGAATTTACAAATTAAATGTAAAATACCTGATTATCTCCTTCGATGTAGCAGCCCGGTAGAACCAAGTCAGAGTAGATGATTGAATGTCCAAGTTCAATGTCCAGTACTCAATTACAATGGTTCTAATTCTAATAGATTTTAAATTTAACCAAGTAGGGCTTGCCTTAATTGATTTTGATTCCAAAGAAAGGGAATAGCGATTCCTCTTATCAAATTAGATTGGAATAGCAGAAACAAAATCAATTAATAAAGCTAAGGAAAGAGAATATTAAATAAGCACACTTAGCTTAGATGGAGCACTGAAATATCTCTCAGAAGTTCGACGAAGATTGGCTTGAATGGATTAATTAATTCAATGATTTCTTCTGAGATTCGTGCTCTATTTATAGGTGAGCAGATCGCATATTCGACTGGTCTAAGGAACCCTTCGACTAGTCGAAGAAATAACAAATTTGAAAAAAATCGGGCACGATAAGCTTTGACCATTATACGACTGGTCGAAGACCTCCTACGACTGGTCGTAGGTCACCTTCGACTGGTCGAAGGTCTCCTTCGACTGGTCGAAGACCTTGTGATTTTATCGCTGGACTTTGTGTCGAAGATTTACGACTGGTCGAAGAACCAGTCGACACTGTTCCTTCGACCGGACGAACAGATCCCTAGACTAGTCGAAGAATAACAGAATTTATACAATTTTTGTAACAAACTTACGACTGATTGAGGATTTTCTTAGACTGGTCGAAGCAACTCTAGGACTAGTTGAAGAAGGCCTAGGACTAGTTGAAGAACTGACCAAACTTATGTAAAATAAATATTTGATTTATGTATCCAAAGTGACCTACTTCTAAGGTCAACCTAAGGTCAGTCAAACCTCAACCATGAAGTAAGGACATTGAAATATTAGGAACTAGTGACCTTGAAGTATGAGCCTTGAAGTCTTGATGTAGCTCAATCTTGAAAGTGTCTTGAATTCTTTATGAACTGCCTTGTACATGTCTTGAGTTCTTTATGAACTGCCTTATACTCTACTTGAAGTCTTGACGCTTGAGTCATGTCTTGTGAGTAGTTCTTGCATTCAAGTTTGATCTTTGTACTTGTGAGCTTAGCTTGTTCATGAATGTTGATCTTTGAGAGAGCTTCACTTATGCAAGATTTATAACTGTGAATTTGGCACCACAAATTTGACAACAACCAGGGATATAAAATATAGCACTTACAATAACTCATTAGGGATTGCGAGATTTGCCCTATTTAAGGTCCGATGGTCAGGATAACTTCTGTCGTCGACCGGGACTTTTCTAATACGTCTTTGGCGGTAGGATAAAGTACCTCATTCTTCCTCGAAATCATATATTTTACGTCAGATAACTTATTCCGGATTGCGAGATAACCCCTATTTTAAGGTCCGATGGTCTGGATCACTTCTGTCGTTGACCAGGCCTTTTCTGAACCATCATTGGCGGTAGGCTAAAGTAGCTCGTTCCACCCCAAAATCATATATTTTACGTCAGATAACTCATTTTGGATTGCGAGATACGCCTGATTTAAGGTTCGATGGACTGGATCAGTTCTTATGTCGCCTAGGACTTTTTTAATCCGTCTTTGACTGTAGGCTAAAGTAGCTCATTATTCTCCAAATTCATATCTTTTACGTCAGGTAACTCATTCCAGATTGGGAAATATGCCCGATTCAAGGTCCGATGGTCTGGATTACTTCTGTTGTTGACCGGGCTTTTGTATTCCATCTTTGGAGGTAGGCTAAAGTAGCGCGTTCTTCCTCAAAATCATATATTTTACGTCGGATAACTCATTCTAGATTACGAGATATGCCCGATTTTAGGACCGTTGGTCTGGATCACTTCTATCTTCGACTAGGCCTTTTCTGATCCATCTTTGGCGGCAGGTTAAAGTAGCTCGTTTTACCCCCAAAATGATATATTTTATGTCAGATAACACATTCCAGATTGCGAGATACGCGCGATTTAAGGTCCCATGGTCAGGATCAATTCTATCGTCGACCGGGCCTTTCCTGATCCATCTTTGGCAGTAGGCTAAAGTTGCTCGCTCAACCCCATAATGATATATTTTACATCAGATAACTCATTCCGGATTGCGAGATACGCACGATTTTAGGTTCGATGGTCTGGATCACTTCTAGCTCGGTCAAGCCCAAAATGATATATTTTACGTTAGATGACTCACTCTGGATTACGAGATATGCCCGATTTAAGGCTCGATGGCCTAGATCACTTCAGTCATCGACCGTGCCTTTTCAGATCCATCTTTGGCGGTAGGCTAAAGTAGCTCGTTCTACCCTAAAATCATATATTTTACGTCAGATAACTCATTTCGGATTGCGAGATACGCCTGATTTAAGGTCCGATTATCTGGATCACTTCTATCGTCGACAAAGCCTTTTCAAATCCATCTTTGGCGATAGGCTAAAGTAGCTCGTTCTACCCCCAAAATCTTATATTTTACGTCAGATAATTGATTCCGGATTGTGAGATACGCCCAATTCAAGGTCCGATGGTCTGGATCACTTCTCGCTCGTTCTACCCCAAAATCTTATATTTCACGTCAGATAACTCACTACGTATTATGAGATTCGCCCCATCTAAGGTCCGACGATCTAGATCACTTCTATCGTCGACCGGGCCTTTTCAGATCCATCTTTGGCTGTAGGAAAGAGTAGCTCGTTCTACCCTAAAATCTTATATTTTATGTCAGATAACTTATTCCGGATTGCTAGATACGTCCGATTTAAGGTTTGATTGTTTGGATCACTTTTTCATCGACAGTGCCTTTTCAGATCCATCTTTGGCGTTAGGCTAAAGTAGCTCGTTCTACCCCAAAATCGTATATTTTACATCAGATAACTCAATCTGGATTGCGAGATATGCGGGATTTAAGGTCCGATGGTCTGGATAACTTTTGTCGTCGACCGAGACTTTTCGAATCCGTCTTTGGTGGTAGGGTAGAGTAGTTCGTTCTTCCTCAAAATCATATATTTTACGTCAGATAACTCATTCTGGATTACGAGATACGCACAATTTAAGGTTCGATGGTCTGGATCACTTCGAGCTCATTTTACCCCAAAATCATATATTTTACGTCAGGTAACTCACTCCGGATTGGGAGATATGCCCGATTTAAGGTCCAATGGCCTGGATCACTTTTGTCGTCGACTGGGCCTTTTCAGATCCATCTTTGGCGGTAGGGTACAGTAGATCATTCTACCCCAAAATCATATATTTTACGTCAGATAACTCTTTCCGGAGTGGGAGATACGTCAGATTTAAGGTCCGATTGTCTGGATCACTTCTGTCGTCGACAGTGCATTTTCAAATCCATCTGTAGCGGTAGGCTAAAGTAGCTCGTTCTACCCCAAAATCTTATATTTTATGTTAGATAACTCATTCCAGATTACGAGATATGCTCGATTTAAGGTCCAGTGGTCTGGATCACTTCTAGCTCGTTTTACCCCAAAATCATATATTTTATGTTAGATAACTCAATCCGGCTTGCGAGATACGCCTGATTAGCGATCTGTTGGTTTGGATTACTTCTGTCGTCGACCAGGACTTTTCTGATCCGTCTTTGACGGTAGGCTAAAGGAGCTCGTTCTCCCCCAAAATCTTATATTTTACGTCAAATAACTCAATAGGGATTGCGAGATACGCCCGATTTAAGGTCCGATGGTCTGGATAACTTCTGTCGTCGACCGGGACTTTTCTAGTCCGTCTTTGGCGGTAGGCTAAAGTAGCTCATTCTTCCTCAAAACCATATATTTTACATCAGATAACTCATTCGAGATTACGAGATACCCCCAATTTAAGGTCCGGTGGTCTGGATCTCTTCTGTCCTCGACCGTGCCTTTTCTGAACCATCATTGGCGGTAGGCTAAGGTAGCTCGTTCTACCCCAAAATCATATATTTTACGTCTAATAACTCATTTCGGATTGCGAGATACGCCTGATTTAAGGTTCGATGGTCTGGATCACTTCTGTCCTCACCCAAGACTTTTCTAATCGGACTTTGGTTGTATGCTAAAATAGCTCGTTCTTCCCCAAATTCGGATATTTTACGTCAGATAAGTCATTCTGGATTGCTAAAAACGCCCGATTCAAGGTCCGATGGTCTGGATCACTTCTATAGACGACCGGGTCTTTGTAATCCGTCTTTGGCGGCAGGCTAAAGTAGCTCATTCTTCCTCAAAATCATATATTTTACGTTGGATAACTCATTATGGATTGCGAGATACGCCCGATTTAAGGGCCGTTTGTCTGGATCACTTCTATCGTCGGTTGAGCCTTTTTTATCCATCTTTGGCGGCAAGTTAAAGTAGCTCGTTATACCCCAAAATGATATATTTAACGTCAGATAACACATTCTGGATTGTGAGATACGCCCGATTTAAGGTCCGATGGTGAGGATCACTTCTATCATTGACCGGGCCTTTCCTGATCCGTCTTTGGCGGTAGGCAAAAGTAGCTCATTCTACCCCGAAATCGTATATTTTACATCAGATAACTCATTACGAATTGCGTGATATGCCCGATTTAAGGCCCGATGGTCTGAATCACTTCTGTCGTCGACCACACCTTTTCTAATACATCTTTCGCGGTAGGCTAAAGTAGCTCGTTCTACCCCAAAATCATACATTTTACGTCAGATAACTCATTCCGAATTCTGAGATACACACGATTTAAGGTCTGATGGTCTGGATCACTTCTAGCTCGTTCTACCCCAATATCATATATTTTACGTCAGATAACTCACTCCGGAATACGAGATATGCCTGATTAAAGGTCCGATGGCCTAGATCACTTCTGTCGTCGACCGAGCCTTTTCAGATCCATCTTTGGCGGTAGGCTACAGTAGCTCATTCTACCCCAAAATCATATATTTTACGTTAGATAACTCATTCAGGATTGCGAGATATGCCCGATTTAAGGTCCGATTATCTGGATCACTTCTGTCATCGACAGAGCCTTTTCGAATCCATCTTTGGCGGTAGGGTAAAGTAACTCATTTTACCCCCAAAATCTTATATTTTACGTTAGATAACTCACTCCGGATTACATGATACGCCCGATCTAAGGTCTGATGGTCTCGATCACTTCTGTCGTCGTCCGGGCCTTTTTAGATCCATCTTTGGATGTAGGATGCAGTAGCTCGTTCTACCCCAAAATCATATATTTTACTTCAGATAACTCGTTCCGGATTGCGAGATACGCCGTATTTAAGGTTCGATTGTCTGGATCACTTTTGTCATCGACCGAGACTTTTCTAATCCGACTTTGGCGGTAGGCTAAAGTAGCTCGCTCTTCCTAAAAATCTTATATTTTACGTCAGATAACTCATTTTGAACTTCGAGATACGCCCGATTTAAGGTCCGATGGTCTGGATCACTTCTGTCATCGACCGGGACTTTTCTGATCCGTCTTTGGCAGTGGGCTAAAGTAGCTCGGTCTACCCCAAAATCATATATTTTACGTCACATAACTCATTCCGGATTACGAGATAAGTCTGATTTAGGGTCCGACAGTTTGGATCACTTTTGTCATCAACCAGGATTTTTCAATCCTTCTTTGGCGGTAAGCTAAAGTAGCTCGTTTTACCCCAAAATCATATATTATACGTCAGATAACTCTTTCTGGATTGCGAGATACTCCCGATTTAAGGTCCGATGGTCTGGATCACTTCTATCGTCGACAGGGACTCTTCTGATCCGTCTTTGGTGGTAGGCTAAAGGAGCTGTTCTACCCCCAAAATGATAAATTTTACGTCAAATAACTCATCAGGGATTGCGAGATACGTCCGATTTAAGGCCTGATGGTTTGGATCACTTCGAGCTCGTTCTACCCTAAAAACATATATTTTACATCAGATAACTCACTCCAGATTACGAGATATGCCCAATCTAAGGTCCGATGGCCTGGATCACTTCTGTCGTCGACTGGGCCTTTTCAGATCCATCTTTGGCGGCAGGCTACAGCTGCTCGTTCTACCCCAAAATAAGATATTTTACATGAGATAACTCTTTCCGGATTGCGAGATATTCCAGATTAAAGATCCGATTGTCTGGATCACTTCTGTCGTTGACAGTGCCTTTTCAAATCCATCTTTGGCTGTAGGCAAAAGTAGCTCGTTCTACCCCAAAATCTTATATTTTATGTCAGATAACTCAATCCGGATTGTGAGATACGCCTGATTTAAGGTCCGATGGTCTGGATCACTTCTGTCGTCGACCGGGACTTTTCTAATCCATCTTTGGCGGTAGGTTAACGGAGCTCGTTCTCTCCCAAAATCTTATATTTTATGACGAATAACTCATTAGGGATTGCGAGATTCGCCCGATTTAAGGTCCGATGGTCAGGCTAACTTCTGTCGTCAACCGGAACTTTTCTAATACGTATTTGGCGGTAGGATAAATCACCTCATTCTTCCTCAAAATCATATATTTTACGTCAGATAACTTATTCCGGATTGCGAGATACCCCTGTTTTAAGGTTCGATGGTCTAGATCACTTCTGTCGTTGACCAGACCTTTTTTGAACCATCATTGGCGGTAGCCTAAAGTAGCTCGTTCCACCCCAAAATCATATATTTTACATCAGATAACTCATTTCGGATTGCGAGATACGTCTGATTTAAGGTTCGATGGACTGGATCAGTTCTTACATCGCCTCTGACTTTTTTAATCGGTCTTTGGCTGTAGGCTAAAGTAGCTCGTTCTTCTCCAAATTCATATATTTTACGTCAGGTAACTCATTCCAGATTGGGAGATACGCCTGATTTAAGGTCTGATGGTCTGGATCACTTCTGTCATTGACCGGGCTTTTGTATTCCATCTTTGGAGGTAGGGTAAAGTAGCTCGTTCTTCCTCAAAATCATATATTTTACGTCGGATAACTCATTCTGGATTGCGAGATATGCCTGATTTTAGGACCGTTGGTCTGGATCA
This sequence comes from Magnolia officinalis, assembly GCA_021015155.1. Lineage (NCBI taxonomy): Eukaryota > Viridiplantae > Streptophyta > Magnoliopsida > Magnoliales > Magnoliaceae > Magnolia > Magnolia officinalis. The sequence goes on from JAJHSJ010000019.1 coordinate 3,246,641, forward strand.
TTTCTGTCTTCGACTGGGCCTTTTCTAATCCATCTTTGGCAGCAGGTTAAAGTAGCTCGTTTTACCCCCAAAATGATATATTTTACGTCAGATAACACATTCCGGATTGCGAGATACGCGCGATTTAAGGTCCCATGGTCAGGATCAATTCTATCGTCGACCGGGCCTTTCCTGATCCATCTTTGGGAGTAGGCTAAAGTTGCTCGCTCAACCCCAAAATGATATATTTTACGTCAGATAACTCATTCCGGATTGCGAGATACGCACGATTTTAGGTCCGATGGTCTGGATCACTTCTAGCTCGGTCAAGCCCAAAATGATATAGCTTACATTAGATGACTCACTCCGAATTACGAGATATGTCCAATTTAAGGCCTGATGGCCTGGATCACTTCAGTCATCGACCGAGCTTTTCAGATCCATCTTTGGCGGTAGGCTAAAGTAGCTCATTCTACCCTAAAATCATATATTTTACGTCAGATAACTCATTCTGGATTGTGAGATACGCCCAATTTATGGTCCGATTATCTGGATCACTTCTGTCGTCAACAGAGCCTTTTCAAATCCATCTTTGGCGATAGGCTAAAGTAGCTCGTTCTACCCCCAAAATCTTATATTTTACGTCAGATAACTCATTCTGGATTGCGAGATATGCCCGATTCAAGGACCGATGGTCTGGATCACTTCTAGCTCGTTCTACCCCAAAATCTTATATTTCACGTCAGATAACACACTACGGATTACGAGATACGCCCCATCTAAGGTCCAATGGTATAGATCACTTCTATCGTCAACCAGGCCTTTTTAGTTCCATCTTTGGCAGTAGGAAAGAGTAGCTCGTTCTACCCCAAAATCATATATTTTATGTTAAATAACTCATTCCGGATTGCGAGATACGACCGATTTAAGGTTTAATTGTTTGGATCACTTCTTCGTCGACAGTGCCTTTTCAGATCCATCTTTGGCATTAGGCTAAAGTAGCTCGTTCTACCCCAAAATCGTATATTTTACGTCAGATAACTCATTCTGGATTGCGAGATACGCGGGATTTAAGGTTCGATGGTCTGGATAACTTTTGTCGTCGACCGAGACTTTTCGAATCCGTCTTTGGCGGGAGGGTAAAGTAGTTCATTCTTCCTGAAAAACATATATTTTACGTCAGACAACTCATTCTGGATTACGAGATACGCACGATTTAAGGTTCAATGGTCTCTATCACTTCGAGCTCGTTCTACCCGAAAATCATATATTTCACGTCAGATAACTCAATCTGGATTGTGAGATATGCCCGATTTAAGGTCTAATGGCCTGGATCACTTCTGTCGTCGACCGAACCTTTCCTGATCCATCTTTGGCGGTAGGGTACAGTAGCTCGTTCTACCCCAAAATCATATATTTTACGTCAGATAACTCTTTCCGGAGTGCGAGATATGCTAGATTTATGGTCCGATTGTCTGGATCACTTCTGTCGTCGACAGTGCCTTTTTAAATCCCTCTTTAGTGGTAGGCTAAAGTAGCTCGTTCTACCCCAAAATCTTATATTTTATGTCAGATAACTCATTCAAGATTACGAGATACACTCGATTTAAGGTCCGGTTGTCTGGATCATTTCTAGCTCGTTTTACCCCAAAATCGTATATTTTACATTAGATAACTCAATTCGGATTGCGAGATACACCTGATTTACGGTCTGTTGGTTTGGATCACTTCTGTCGTTGACCGGGACTTTTCTGATCCGTCTTAGACGGTAGGCTAAAGGAGCTCGTTCTCTCCCAAAATCTTATATTTTACGTCAAATAACTCAATAGGGATTGTGAGATACCCTCAATTTAAGGTCCGATCGTCTGGATAACTTCTGTCGTCGACCGGGACTTTTTTAGTCCGTCTTTGGCGGTAGGCTAAAGTAGCTCATTCTTCCTCAAAACCATATATTTTACGTCAGATAACACATTCTGGATTGCGAGATACCCCCGATTTAAGGTCTGATGGTCTGGATCTCTTCTGTCCTCGACCGTGACTTTTCTGAACAATCATTGGCGGTAGGCTAAAGTAGCTCGTTCTACCCCAAAATCATATATTTTACGTCTAATAACTCATTTCGGATTACGAGATACACTTGATTTGAGGTCCGATGGTCCGGATCACTTCGGTCGTCGCCCGGGACTTTTCTAATCGGTCTTTGGCTGTAGGCTAAAGTAGCTCGTTCTTCCCCAAATTCTTATATTTTATGTCAGATAAGTCATTCCGGATTGCTAGAAACGCCCGATTCAAGGTCTGATGGTCTGGATCACTTCTATCGACGACCGGGTCTTTGTAATCCGTCTTTGGAGCCAGGCTAAACTTGCTCATTCTTCCTCAAAATCATATATTTTACGTCGGATAACTCATTACGGATTGCGAGATACGCCCGATTTAAGGACTGTTTGTCTGGATCACTTCTGTCATCGATTGAGCCTTTTCTGATCCATCTTTGGCGGCAGGTTAAAGTAGCTCGTTGTACCCCAAAATGATATATTTTACGTCAGATAACACATTCTGGATTGCGAGATACGCCCGATTTAAGGTCTGATGGTTAGGATCACTTCTATCGTTGACCGGGCCTTTCCGGATCCATCTTTGGTGGTAGGCAAAAGTAGCTCGTTCTACCCCAAAATCGTATATTTTATGTCAGATAACTCATTATAGATTGCGAGATACACATGATTTAAGGTCCGATGGTCTGGATCACTTCTAGCTCGTTCTACCCCAATATCATATATTTTATGTTAGATACCTCACTCCGGAATACGAGATATGCCTGATTTAAGGTCCGATGGCCTGGATCACTTCTGTCATCGACCGGGCCATTTCAGATCCATCTTTGGCGGTAGACTACAGTAGGTCGTTCTACCCCAAAATCATATATTTTACGTCAGATAACTCATTCTGGATTGCGAAATATGCTTGATTTAAGGTCCGATTATCTGGATCACTTCTATCATCGACCGAGCCTTTTCAAATCCATCTTTGGTGGTAGGGTAAAGTAGCTCGTTTTACCCCCAAAATCTTATATTTTACGTCAGATAACTCATTCCGGATTACGAGATACGCCCGATTTAAGTTCCGTTGGTCTGGATCTCTTCTAGCTCGTTCTACCCCAAAATCATATATTTTACGTTAGATAACTCACTCCGGATTACGTGATACGCCCGATCTAAGGTCCGATGGTCTGGATCACTTCTGTCGTTGTCCGTGCCTTTTTAGATCCATCATTGGCTGTAGGTTAAAGTAGCTCATTCTTCCTCAAAATCTTATATTTTATGTCAGATAACTCATTCCGAATTTCGAGATACGCCCGATTTAAGGCCCGATTGTCTGGATCGCATCTGTCGTCGACCGGGACTTTTCTGATCCGTGTTTGGCGGTGGGATAAAGTAGCTCGTTCTACCCCAAAATCATATATTTTACATCGCATAACCCATTCCGGATTACGAGATAAGTCCGATTTATGGTCCGACGGTTTAGATCACTTCTGTCGTCGACCGAGACTTTTTCTATCCGTCTTTGCCGGTAGGCTAAAGTAGCTCGCTCTACCCCAAAATCATATATTACACGTCAGATAACTCTTTCTGGATTGCGAGATACACCCGATTTAAGATCCGATGGTCTGGATCACTTCTATCGTCGACAAGGACTCTTCTGATCCATCTTTAGCGGTAGGCTAAAGGAGCTCGTTCTACCCCAAAATCATAAATTTTACGTCAAATAACTCATTAGGGATTGGAGATACACTCGATTTAAGGCCCGATGGTCTGGATCACTTCGAGCTCGTTCTACCCTAAAAACATATATTTTACGTCAGATAACTCACTCCAGATTACGAGAATTCCCAATCGAAGGTACGATGGCCTGGACCACTTCTGTCGTCGAACGGGCCTTTTCAAATCCATCTTTGGCGGTAGGATACAGTAGCTCGTTCTACCCCAAAATAAGATATTTTACGTGAGATAACTCTTTCTGGATTGCGAGATATGTCAGATTTAAGGTCCGATTGTCTGGATCACTTCTGTCATTGACAATGCCTTTTCAAATCCATCTTTGGCTGTAGGCAAAAGTAGCGAGATACGCCTGGATTGCGAGATAACTCAATCTGGATTGCGAGATACCCCAAAATCTTATATTTTAAGTCAGATAACTCAATCTGGATTGCGAGATACGCCTGATTTAATGTCTGATGGTCTTGATCACTTCTGTCGTCGACCAGGACTTTTCTGATCCATTTTTGGCGGTAGGTTAACAGAGCTCGTTCTCTCCCAAAATCTTATATTTTATGACAAATAACTCTTTAGGGATTCCGAGATTCACCCGACTTAAGGTCCGATGGTCAAGATAATTTCTTTCGTCAACCGGGACTTTTCTAATATGTCTTTGGCAGTAGGATAAAGTACCTCATTCTTCCTCAAAATCATATATTTTAAGTCAGATAACTTATTCCGGATTGCAAGATACCCCTAAGGTCCGATGGTTTAGATCACTTCTGTCATTGACTAGGCCTTTTCTAAACCATCATTTGCAGTAGGCTAAAGTAGCTCGTTCCAACCCAAAATCATATATTTTACCTTAGATAACTCATTTCAGATTGCGAGATACGCCTAATTCAAGGTTCGATGGACTGGATCAGTTCTTACGTCGCCTGGGACTTTTTTAATCCGTCTTTGGCTGTAGGCTAAAGTAGCTCATTCTTCTCAAAATTCATATATTTTACGTCAGGTAACTCATTCCAGATTGGGAGATATGCCCGATTCAAGGTCCGATGGTCTGGATCACTTCTGTTGTTGACCGGGCTTTTGTATTCCATCTTTGGAAGTAGGTTAAAGTAGCTCGTTCTTCCTCAAAATCATATATTTTACATCGGATAACTCATTCTGGATTGCGAGATATGCCCGATTTTAGGACCGTTGGTCTGGATCACTTCTGTCTTCGACTGGGCCTTTTCTGATCCATCTTTGGCGGTAGGTTAAAGTAGCTCGTTTTACCCCAAAATGATATATTTTACGTCAGATAACACATTTCGGATTGCGAGATACGTGCGATTTAAGGTCCCATGGTCAGGATCAATTCTATCATCGACCGGGCCTTTCCTGATCCATCTTTGGCAGTAGGCTAAAGTTGCTCGCTCAACCCCAAAATGATATATTTTACGTCAGATAACTCATTCCGGATTGTGGGATACGCACGATTTTAGGTCAGATGGTCTGGATCACTTCTAGCTCGGTCAAGCCCAAAATGATATATTTTGCGTTAGATGACTCGCTCCGGATTACGAGATATGCCCGATTTAAGGCCCGATGGCCTGGATCACTTCAGTCATCGACCGAGCCTTTTCAGATCCATCTTTAGCAGTAGGAAAGAGTAGCTCGTTCTACCCCAAAATCATATATTTTACGCTCGATTTAAGGTTTGATTGTTTGGATCACTTCTTCGTCGACAGTGCCTTTTCAGATCCATCTTTGGCGTTAGGCTAAAGTAGCTTGTTCTACCCCAAAATCGTATACTTTACGTCAGATAACTCATTCTGGATTGCAAGATATGCCAGATTTAAGGTTCAATGGTCTGGATAACTTTTGCCATCGACCGAGACTTTTCGAATCCGTCTTTGGCGGTCGGGTAAAGTAGTTCATTCTTCCTCAAAATCATACATTTTACATCGGATAACTCATTATGGATTTCGAGATACGGCCGATTTAAGGACCGTCTGTCTGGATCACTTCTGTCATCGACTGAGCCTTTTCTGATCCATCTTTGGCGGCAGGTTTAAGTAGCTCGTTATACCGCAAAATGATATATTTTACGTTAGATAACACATTCTGGATTGCGAGATACGCCCGATTTAAGGTCCGATGGTTAAGATCACTTCTATCGTTGACCGAGCCTTTCCTGATCCATCTTTAGTGGTAGGCAAAAGTAGCTCCTTCTACCCCAAAATCGTATATTTTACGCCAGATAACTCATTACGGATTGCGTGATATGCCCGATTTAAGGCCCGATGGTCTGGATCACTTCTCTCGTCGACCGTGCCTTTTCTAATCCATCTTTGGCGGTAGGCTAAAGTAGCTCGTTCTACCCCAAAATCATATATTTTACGTCAGATAACTCATTCCGAATTGCGAGATACACATGATTTAAGGTCCGATGTTCTGGATCACTTCTAGCTCGTTCTACCCCAATATCATATATTTTATGTTAGATAACTCACTCCGGAATACGAGATATGCCTGATTTAAGGTCTGATGGCTTGGATCACTTCTGTCATCGACCGGGCCTTTCCAGATCCATCCTTGGCGGTAGGCTATAGTAGCTCGTTCTACCCCAAAATCATATATTTTACGTTAGATAACTCATTCTGGATTGGGAGATATGCCTGATTTAAGGTCCGATTATCTGGATCACTTCTATCATCGACCAAGCCTTTTCCAATCCATCTTTGGCGGTAGGGAAAATTACCTCATTTTACCCCCAAAATCTTATATTTTATGTCAGATAACTCATTCCGGATTACGAGATATGCCCAATTTAATGTCCGTTGGTCTGGATCTCTTCTAGATCGTTCTACCCCAAAATCATATATTTTACGTTAGATAACTCACTCCGGATTACGTGATACGCCCTATCTAAGGTCTGATGGTCTGGATCACTTCTGTCGTCGTCCGGGCCTTTTTAGATCCATCTTTGGCTGTAGGATACAGTAGCTTGTTCTACCCCAAAATCATATACTTTATGTCAGATAACTCGTTCCGGATTGCGAGATACACCGGATTTAAGGTTCGATGATTTGGATCACTTTTGTCGTCGACCGAGACTTTTCTAATCCGACTTTGGCGGTAGGCTAAAGTAGCTCATTTTTCCTCAGAATCTTATTTTTTACGTCAGATAACTCATTCTGAATTTCGAGATATGCCCGATTTAAGGCCCGATGGTCTGGATCACTTCTGTCTTCGACCGAGACTTTTCTGATCCTTCTTTGGCGGTGGGCTAAAGTAGCTCGTTCTACCCCAAAATCATATATTTTACGTCATATAACTCATTCCTTATTACGAGATAAGTCCGATTTAGGGTCCGACGGTTTGGATCACTTCTGTCGTCGACCTAGACTTTTCTGATCCTTCATTGGCGATAGGCTAAAGTAGCTCGTTCTACCCCAAAATCATATATTTTACGTCAAGTAATTCATTCCGGATTGCGAGATACTCCCTATTTAATGTCCGATGGTCTGGATCACTTCTGTCATCGACCGAGACTTTTCTAATCCATCTTTGGTTGTAGGCTAAAGTCGCTCGTTCTTCCCTAAAATCATATATTATACGTCAGATAGCTCATTCTGGATTGCGAGATACACCTGATTTAAGGTCCAATGGTCTAGATCACTTCTATCGTCGACAGGGACTCTTCTGATCCGTCTTTGGCGGTAGGCTAAAGGAGCTCGTTCTACCCCAAGATCATAAATTTTATGTCAAATAACTCATTTAGGATTGCGAGATACAAACGATTTAAGGCCCGATGGTTTGGATCACTTCGAGCTCGTTCTACCCCAAAAACATATATTTTACATCAGATAACTCACTCCATATTACGACATATTCCTGATCTAAGGTCCGATGGCCTGGATCACTTCTGTCGTCAACCAAGCCTTTTTAGATCCATCTTTGGCAGTGGCTACAGTAGCTCGTTCTACCCCAAAATCAGATATTTTACGTCAGATAACTCTTTCCATATTGCGAGATACGCCAGATTTAAGTCCGATTGTCTGAATCACTTCTGTCGTTGATAGTGCCTTTTCAAATCCATCTTTGGCTGTAGGCAAAAGTAGCTCGTTCTACCCCAAAATCTTATATTTTATGTCAGATAACTCAATCCGGATACGAGATATGCCTGATTTAAGGTCCAATAGTCTGGATCACTTCTGTCATCGACCGGGACTTTTCTGATCCATCTTTGGCGGTAAGTTAACGGAGCTCGTTCTCTCCCTAAATCTTATATTTTATGTCAAATAACTCATTAGAGATTGCGATATTCGCCCGATTTAAAGTCTGATGGTCAAGATAACTTCTGTCATCGACCGGGACTTTTCTAATACATCTTTGGCGGTAGGATAAAGTATCTCATTCTTCCTCAAAATCATATATTTTATGTCAGATAACTTATTCCGGATTGCTAGATACCCTTGTTTTAAGGTCCGATGGTCTGGATCACTTCTGTCGTTGACCGGGCCTTTTCTGAACCATCATTGGTAGTAGGCTAAAGTAGCTCGTTCCACCCCAAAATCATATATTTTATGTTAGATAACTCATTTCGGATTGCGATATACGCCTGATTTAAGGTTCGATGGTCTGGATCAGTTCTTACGTCGCCCGGGACTTTTTTAATTCGTCTTTGGCTATAGGCTAAAGTAGCTCGTTCTTCTCCAAATTCATATATTTTACATCAGGTAATTTATTCTAGATTGCGAGATACGCCCGATTCAAGGTCCGATGGTCTGGATCACTTCTGTTGTTGACCAGGCTTTTGTATTCCATCTTTGGAACTAGGCTAAAGTAGCTCGTTCTTCCTCAAAGTCATATATTTTACGTCGGATAACTCATTCTGGATTGCGAGATATGCCCGATTTTAGGACCGTTGGTCTGGATCACTTCTGTCTTCGACTGGGCCTTTTCTTATCCATCTTTGGCGGCGGGTTAAAGAAGTTCGTTTTACCCCGAAATGATATATTTTGCGTCAGATAACACATTCCAGATTGCGAGATACGCACGATTTAAGGTCCCATGGTCAGGATCAATTCTATTGGTGATCGGGCCTTTCCAGATCCATCTTTGGAAGTAGGCTAAAGTTGCTCGCTCAACCCCAAAATGATATATTTTACGTCTGATAACTCATTCCGGATTGGGAGATACGCACAATTTTAGGTCCGATGGTCTGGATCACTTCTAGCTCGCTCAAACCCAAAATGATATATTTTACGTCAGATGACTCACTCCGGATTATAAGATATGCCCGATTTAAGGCCCGATGGCCTGGATCACATCAGTCATCGACCAGGCCTTTTCAAATCCATCTTTGGCGGTAGGCTAAAGTAGCTCGTTTTACACTAAAATCATATATTTTACATCAGATAACTCATTCTGGATTGCGAGATACACCCGATTTAAGGTCCGATTAACTGGATCACTTCTGTCGTAGAAAGAGCCTTTTCAAATCCATCTTTGGCGGTAGGCTAAAGTAGCTCGTTCTACCCCCAAAATCTTATATTTTACGTCAGATAACTCATTCCGGATTGCGAGATACGCCCGATTCAAGGTCCGATGGTCTGAATCACTTATAGGTCGTTCTACCCCAAAATCTTATATTTCACGTCAGATAACTCACTATGGATTACGAGATACGCCCCATCTAAGGTCCGATGGTCCGGATCACTTCTATCGTCGACCGGGCCTTTTTAAATCCATCTTTGTTCGTAGGAAAGAGTAGCTCATTCTACTCCAAAATCATATATTTTATGTCAGATAACTCATTCCGGATTTGATATACGCCCGATTTAAAGTTTGATTGTTTGGATCACTTCTTCGACAGTGCCTTTTCAGATCCATCTTTGGCGTTAGGCTAAAGTAGCTCGTTCTACCCCAAAATTGTATAGTTTACGTCAGATAAATCACTCTGGATTGCGAGATACGCCGGATTTAAGGTTCGATGGTCTGGATAACTTTTGTCGTCGACCGAGACTTTTCGATTCCGTCTTTGGCAGTAGGGTAAAGTAGTTCGTTCTTCTTCAAAATCATATATTTTACGTCAGATAACTCACTCCGGATTGTGAGATATGCCCGATTTAAGGTCCGATGGCCTGGATCACTTCCGTCGTCGACCGGGCCTTTTCTGATCCATCTTTGGCGGTAGGGTACAGTAGCTCGTTCTACCCCAAAATCAAATATTTTACCTCAGATTACACTTTCTGGAGTGCGAGATATGCCAACTTTATGGTCCTATTGTCTGGATCACTTCTGTCGTCGATAGTGCCTTTTCAAATCCATCTTTAGCGGTAGGCTAAAGTAGCTTGTTCTACCCCAAAATCTTATATTTTATGCCAGATAACTCATTCCAGATTACGAGATAAGCCCGATTTAAGGTCCGGTGGTCTGGATCACTTCTAGCTCGTTTTACCCCAAAATCATATATTTTATGTTAGTTAACTCAATCCAGATTGCGAGATACGCCTAATTTGAGGTCCGTTGGTTTGGATCACTTCTGTTGTTGACCTGGACTTTTTTGATCCGTCTTTGACGGTAGGCTAAAGAAGCTCGTTGTCCCCCAAAATCTTATATTTTACGACAAATAACTCAATATGGATTGCGAGATACGCTCGATTTAAGGTCCGATGGTCTGGATAACTTCTGTCGTCGACCGGGACTTTTCTAGTCCGTCTTTGCCAGTAGGCTAAAGTAGCTCATTCTTCCTCAAAACCATATATTTTATGTCAGATAACACATTCCGGATTGTGAGATACCCCCGGTTTAAGGTCCGATGTTCTGGATCTCTTCTGTCCTCGACCGTGCCTGTTCTGAACCATCATTGGCGGTAGGCTAAAGTAGCTCGTTCTACCCCAAAATCATAAATTTTACGTCTAATAACTCATTTCGGATTGCGAGATACGCATGATTTAAGGTTCGATGGTCTGGATCACTTCTGTCGTCGGCCCGGACTTTTCTAATCGGTCTTTGGCTGTAGGCTAAAGTAGCTCGTTCTTCCCCAAATTCATATATTTTACGTCAGATAAGTCATTCCGGATTGCTAGAAAAGCCTGATTCAAGGTTCGATGGTCTGGATCACTTCCATCGACGAACGGGTCTTTGTAATCCGTCTTTGGCGGCAGGCTAAAGTAGCTCATTCTTCCTCAAAATCATATATTTTACTTCTGATAACTCATTATGGATTGCGAGATACACCCGATTTAAGGACCGTTTGTCTGGATCACTTCTGTCGTCGATTGAGCCTTTTTTTATCCATCTTTGGTGGCCGGTTAAAGTAGCTCGTTATACCCCAAAATGATATATTTTACGTCAGATAACACATTCTGGATTTCAAGATATGCTCGATTTAAGGTCCGATGGTTAGGATCACTTATATCGTTGTCCGGGTCTTTCCTCATCCATGTTTGGCGGTAGGCAAAAGTAGCTCGTTCTATCCCAAAATCGTATATTTTACGTCAGATAACTCATTACAGATTGCGTGATATACCCGATTTAAGGCCCGATGGTCTGAATCACTTCTATCGTTGACCGTGCCTTTTCTAATCCGTCTTTGGCGGTAGGCTAAAGTAGCTTGTTTTACCCCAAAATCATATATTTTACGTCAGATAACTCATTCCAGATTGCGAGATACACACGACTTAAGGTCTGATGGTCTGGATCACTTCTAGCTCGTTCTACCCCAATATCATATATTTTACGTCAGATAACTCACTATGGAATACGAGATATGCTTGATTTAAGGTCCAGTGGCCTGGATCACTTCTGTTATCGACCGGGCCTTTTCAGATCCATCTTAAGCGGTAGGCTACAATAGCTTGTTCTACCCCAAAATCATATATTTTACGTCAGATAACTCATTCTAGATTGCGAGATACGCTCGATTTAAGGCCCGATTATCTGGATCACTTCTGTCATCGACAGAGCCTTTTCAAATCCATCTTTGGCGGTAGTGTAAAGTAGCTCGTTTTACCCCCAAAATCTTATATTTTACGTCAGGTAACTCATTCTGGATTACGAGATACGCCCGATTTAAGGTCCGTTGGTCTGGATCTCTTCTAGCTCGTTCTACCCCAAAATCATATATTTTACGTTAGATAACTCACTCCGGATTACGTGATACGGCCGATCTAAGGTTCAATGGTTTGGATCACTTCTGTCGTCGTCTGGGCCTTTTTAAATCCATCTTTGGCTGTAGGATATAGTAGCTCGTTCTACCCCAAAATCATATATTTTACGTCAGATAACTCGTTTCGGATTGCAAGATACGCCGGATTTAAGGTTCGATAGTCTGGATCAGTTTTGTCGTCGATCGAGACATTTCTAATCCGACTTTGGCGGTAGGCTCAAGTAGCTCGTTCTTCCTCAAAATCTTATATTTTACGTCAAATAACTCATTCCGAGTTTCGAGATAGGCCCGATTTAAGGCCCGATGGTCTGGATCACTTCAGTCGTCAACTGGGACTTTTCTGATCCGTCTTTGGCGGTGGGCTAAACTAGCTCGTTCTACCCCAACTTATTTCAGATTACGAGATAAGCCCGATTTAGGGTCCGATGGTTTGGATCACTTCTGTCGTCGACCGGGACTTTTCTGGTCCGTATTTGGTGGTAGGCTAAAGTAGCTCGTTCTACCAGAAAAACATATATTTTACGTCAAGTAACTCATTCCGGATTGCAAGATACTACCTATTTAATGTCCGATGGTCTGGATCACTTCTGTCGTCGACTGGGACTTTTCTAATCCATCTTTGGCTGTACGTTAAAGTAGCTCGTTCTTCCCCCAAAATCATATATTATACGTCAGATAACTCATTCTGGATTGCGAGATACGCCCGATTTAAGGTCCGATGGTCTGCATCACTTCTATCGTCGATAAGGACTCTTCTGATCTGTCTTTGGCGGTAGGCTAAAGGAGCTCGTTCTACCCCAAAATCATAAATTTTACGTCAAATAACTCATTAGGGATTGTAAGATACGCCTGATTTAAAGCCCGATGGTCTGGATCACTTCTGTCGTCACCAGGGACGCTTTTAATCCATCTTTGGTTGTAGGCTAAAGTAGCTCGTTCCTCCCCAAATTCATATATTTTACGTAAGATAACTAATTCCGGATTGCGAGATAAGCCCGATTTAAGGTCCGATGGTCGGGATCACTTCTGTCATCGACCGAGTCTTTGTAGTCCGTCTTTGGCGGAAGGCTAAAGTAGCTCGTTCTTCCCCGAGATACGCCCGATTTTAGGACCGTTGGTCTGGATTGCTTCTGTCATTGACTGGGCCTTTTCTGATCCATCTTTGGCGGCCGGTTAAAGTAGCTCGTTCTACCCCAAAATGATATATTTTACCTCGGACAACACATTTCGGATTCTGAGATATGCCCGATTTAAGGTCCGATGGTTAAGATCACTTCTGTCGTCGACGGGGCCTTTTCTGATCCATCTTTAGCGGTAGGCTAAAGTAGCTCGTTCTATCCTAAAATCATATATTTTATGTCAGATAACTCATTCCTGATTGCTTGATACGCCCGATTTAAGGCCCGATGGTCCAGATCACTTCTGTCGTCGACTGCACCTTTTCTAATCCATCTTTGGATGTAGGCTAAAGTAGCTTGTTCTACCCCAAAATCATTTATTTTACGTCAGATAACTCATTCTTGATTGCGAGATATGCACGATTTAAGGTTCGATGGTCTGGATCACTTCGAGCTCGTTATACCCTAAAATCATATTTTTTTTTTACGTCAGATAACTCACTCCGGATTACGAGATATGCCCGATCTAAGGTCTGATGGCCTAGATCACTTCTATCGTCAACCGGGCCTTTTCAGATCCATCTTTGGCGGTAGGCTACAATAGGTCGTACTACCCCAAAATTAGATATTTTACGTCAAATAACTCTTTCCAGATTGCGAGATACGCCAGATTTAATGGCCGATTGCATGGATCACTTCTGTCGTCGACAAAGCCTTTTCAAATCCATCTTTGGCAGTAGTCTAAAGTCGCTCGTTCTACCCAAAAATCTTATATTTTATGTCAGATAACTCAATCTGGATTGCGAGATATGCCTGATTTAAGGTCCGATGGTCTAGATCACTTCTGTCGTCGACCGGGACTTTTCTGATCCGTGTTTGGTGGTAGGCTAAAGGAGCTCGTTCTCCCCCAAAATCTTATATTTTACATCTAATAACTCATTAGGGATTGCGAGATTCTCCCGATTTAAAGTCCGATGGTCTGGATAACTTATGTCGTTGACCGGGACTTTTCTAATCCGTCTTTGGCGGTAGGCGAAAGTACCTCATTCTTCCTCAAAATCATATATTTTACTTCAGATAACTCATTCTGGAGTGCAAGATACCCCCATTTTATGGTCTGATGGTCTGGATCACTTCTATCATTGACCGGACCTTTTCTGAACCATCAATAGCGGTAGTCTAAAGTAGCTCGTTCTACCCCAAAATCATATATTTTACGTCAGATAACTCATTTCGGATTGCGAGATACTCCTGATTTAAGCTCCGATGGTCTGAATCACTTCCTTCGTCACCCGAGACTTTTCTAATCCGTCTTTGCCTGGAGGCTAAAGTAGCTCGTTCTTCCTCAAAATCATATATTTTACGTCGGATAACTCATTCTGGATTACGTGATACGCCCGATTTAAGGACCGTTGGTCTGGATCACTTCTGTCGTCGACTGGGCCTTTTCTGATCCATCTTTGGCGACAGGTTAAAGTTGCTCGTTCTACCCCAAAATGATATATTTTACATCAGATAACACATTCCGAATTGCGAGATATGCCCGATTTAAGGTCCGATGGTCAGGATGACTTCTATCGTCGACCGGGCCTTTCTTGATCTATCTTTGGCGGTAGGCTAAAGTTGCTCGCTCAACCCCAAAATGATATATTTTACGTCAAATAACTCATTCTGGATTGCGAGATATGCATAATTTAAGGTCCGATGGTCTAGATCACTTCTATCTCATTATACCCCAAAATCATTTATTTTACGACAGATAACTCACTTCGAAAAACGAGATCTGCCCGATTTAAGGTCCGATGGCCTGGATCACTTCAGTCATCGACTAGGCCTTTTTAGATTCATCTTTGGCGGTAGGCTATAGTAGCTCGTTGCACCCCAAAATCATATATATATATATATATATATATATATATATATATATATATATATATATATTATATATATATATATATATATATATATATTACGTCAGATAACTCATTACGGATTGCGAGATACGCCCGATTTAAGGTCCAATTATCTGTATCACTTCGGTCGTCGACAGAGCCTTTTCAAATCCATCTTTGGCGGTAGGCTAAAGTAGCTCGTTCTACCCCCAAAATCATATATTTTACGTTAGATAACTCATTACGGATTGCGAGATACCCTGATTCAAGGTCCGATGGTTTGGATCACTTGTAGCTCGTTCTACCCCAAAATAATATATTTTACGTCAGATAACTCATTCCGGATTGCGAGATACACGCGATTTAAGGTCCGATGGTCTGGATCACTTCTAGCTCGTTCTACCCCAAAATCATATATTTCACGTCAGATAACTCACTCCAGATTACAAGATACGTCAGATCTAAGTTCCGATGGTTTGGATCACTTCTGTCGTCGACCAGGCCTTTTTAGATCCATCTTTGCTATAGGATATTGTTGCTCGTTCTACCCCAAAATCATATATTTTACGTCAGATAACTCATTCCAGATTGCGAGATACACCCGATTTAAGGTGTGATTGCCTGGATCACTTCTTCGTCGATAGTGCCTTTTCAGATCCATCTTTGGCATTAGGCAAAAGTAGCTCGTTCTACCCCAAAATCGTATATTTTAGGTCAGATAACTCATTCTGGATTGCGAGATACGACGGATTTAAGGTTCAATGGTCTGGATAACTTTTGTCGTCGAGCGAGACTTTTCGAATACGTCTTTGGCGGTAGGCTAAAGTAGCTTGTTCTTCCTCAAAATCATATATTTTACATCAGATAAATCATTCTGAATTGCGAGATACACACAATTTATGGTCCGGTGGTCTGGATCACTTCTAGCTCGTTCTACCCCAAAATCATATATTTTACATTAGATAACTCACTCCGGATTGTGAGATACACCCGATTTAAAGTCCGATGGTCAGGAACACTTCTGTCGTTGACCGGGACTCTTCTGATCCGTCTTTGGCGGTAGGCTAATGGAGTTCGTTCTACCCCAAAAACATATATTTTACATTAGATTACTCATTCCGGATTGCGAGATACGCCCGATGGTCTAGATCACTTCGAGCTTGTTCTACGCTAAAATCATTTATTTTACATCAGATAACTCACTCCAGATTGCGAGATACGCCCGATTTAAGGTCCGATGGTCTCGATCACTTCTATCGTCGACCGGGCCTTTTCTGATCCTTCTTTTGTGGTAGGTTAAAGTAGCTCGTTCTACCCCGAAATGATATATTTTACGTCAGATAACTCATTCTGGATAGCGAGAAAAGCCCGATTTAAGGCTCCGATGGTATGGATCGCTTCTATCATCGACCGGGCCTTTTTTGTTCCATCTTTGGCAGTAGGCTATAGTAGGTCGTTCTACCCCAAAATCATATAATTTACGTCAGATAACTCATTTCGGATTGTGAGATACGCCTGATTTAAGGTCCAATGGTTTGGATCACTTCTCTTGTCGCCCGAGACGTTTTTAATCCATCTTTCGTTGTAGGCTAAAGTACCTCGTTCCTCCCCAAATCCAAAATTTTTACATCAAATAACTCATTCCGGTTTGCAAGAGACGCCCAATTTAAGGTCCGATGGTCAAGATCACTTTTGTCATTGACCGGGCCTTTTCTGATCCACTTTTGGTGGTAGGTTAAAGTAGCTCGTTCTACCCCAAAATCATATATTTTACATCAGATAACTCATTCCAGATTGTGTGATACGCCCAATTTAAGACCTGATGGTCAGGATCACTTTTGTCCTCAACCGCGCATGTTCTAATCCATTTTGGCCGTAGGCTAAAGTAGCTCGTTCTACCCCAAAATCATATATTTTACTTTAAATAACTCATTTCGGATTGCGAGATACGCGCGATTTAAGGTTCGATGGTCTGGATCACTTCGAGCTCGTTCTACCCCAAAATCATATATTTTTACGTCAAATAACTCACTCTGGATTACGAGATATGCCCGGTTTAAGGTCTGATGGCTTGGATCACTTCTATCCTTGACCGGGCCTTTTCAGATCCATCTTTGGCGGTAGGCTACAGTAGCTCGTTCTACCCTAAAATCATATATTTTACGTCAGATAACTCTTTCCGGAGTGCGAGATACACCAAATTTAAGGTTCGATTATTTGGATCACTTCTGTCGTCAACAGTGTCTTTTCAAATCCTCTTTAGCGGTAGGCTAAAGTAGCTCGTTCTACCCCAAAATCTTATATTCTATGTCAGATAACTCATTCCGGATTGCGAGATACGCCCGATTTAAGGTCCGGTGGTCTAGATCACTTCTGTAAGACCCGTATCCTAGTCCGTACTGTTCCGTCAACTTCCGCTATCCCTTCTGTTGAATTCTCGTGACCTGCGACTTGTAATCGACGTTGCGCACAACCGTAAGTCGTATCCTTGGGAATTGAGTCAGCTTAATCCAAGACCTGTATCATTGCGACCGCACCGTCACTGCGGTTCCAATGCCGCGACTCGCGCACCGATCCGATACCCAAGCCGGAAGATGTGAGCCGGCGTTTATTTCGAAGAAACACCATGCATTTGCAATCCCAAGGGAATCTCTACGGGCATATCAAATCAATCCCATCAATCACCCCTCATGTCAAGTACAAAGCACCCCCATGCTTCCTTTCTCCACAAGTAAAGCAACCACAAAAGTCAACAAATCCATCACCTCACCCATCACTCACACCCTTTCACCCATCACACCCATCATCCCTCTCCTTACAATCTCTCTCTCTCCCTCTCTTTCCCTTCACATTTCTCAACATTCCCAAGCCAAGCAAGAGCACCACACGTCCATGCTTTCCTAAGAGAGAAAAGTGATTTTTGGTGGCCCACTTTCCATCCCAAGATCTCTCATCCTAACCATTCATTTATCATCTTCCACCATCAAAGTGAAGCACAAGGAGATCAACATTCCAACGGACCAAGAAGATCGACCGGTGGGTGCTTGTATAGACTAGATTTCTGTGTTTTTATGATGGGCCAAGTGAGGCCTACCGATAATGGTATGGATCTCACTTTGGACCCTAAGATGTGGCCGATGGCCCACCTTGATTATCATTTGATGTATGATTGGATGCAAGGGAGGGCCCATAGTGTCGGAGTCCCTCCATCACACGTGTGTCCCACCTTTTTTTTCTCTCTCTTTTTCATTTTTCTCTTCTTGTGATGATGTGATTGTGTGGCCCACTTGAATGGATCCCACCTTAAAGTATGTGTTATCCATTCCATTCATTCATTTGGTGGCCCAGCAAAGCAAGGCCCACCCGATGCATGTGCTAGGCCAATACCGTCCATCATGCGTCCCTAGACGCTGAAAGAAAACACAAATATTGGCTTGGTTCTACAAGCCATTTGGGTGGACCACTTGTGTAGGCCCCACCTTGATGAATAAATTCAATCCACGTCGTCCATCCTATTTACCAACTCATTTTAGGCGTTGAAACGAAAAATGAGGTTGATCCGAGTATCTGGTGGGCTATAGCGTTGAAAACAATGTCCTTACCATTGGAAACCTGCCTTGATAGTCTTATACGCCGAAAAATATCCGATATTGGTCTTGTTTGGTCCATCTCAAGCCATGGGAACTAGTGGCCGGAGTGGATTCACTTGACACGGGTCCCACATGTGAAAAACCACAGAAAAATGTGATTTCAAATATATATATATATATATATATATATAAGAGGGTGCAGCGCCTGCTACTGCTGTGCAACAGGATGCTGCTTGTGTCAGCGTGAAATGGGCAGGGACCCACGGCCCCAGCCATGGGCCCCACCATGATGTATATTTACCATCCAAGTTGTTCATTAGGTGGGCCACTGCTTGACGTGCCCCCCCCCCCCCAAAAAAAAAAAAAAATCAGGCCAATCCAATGCTCAGGCGGCCCACATCACAAGAAACAGTGTGAATTGAACAGTCTACCATTGAAATCTTTTTTAGGTCCACGGAAGTTTCGGATCAAGCTGAAATTTGTTTCTCCCCTTCGTCCAGGCCTGCCTGACCTTATGAACGGGTTGGATGGAAGATAAACATTAAGGTGGGCCCCACGTGGGACCCGCAATGATGTATGTGTCTTATTACCACCGTCCGCCTGGACGGTGGTACCCACTGTGATGTATTTGTTTTAACCCCACCGTCCAGGGGACGGTGGGCGTGTGTGGGTGTGCACGTGTGTGCGCATGCGTGTGTGAGTGTGCACATGCGTGTGCATGTGTGTGTGAGTGTGCACGTGTGTGTGCATGCATGTATGTGTGCGCGTGTGTGTATATATATATATAATATTATATTATATATAGTATTGTATTTATATACTGTATATAAGTTATATATATATATATATATATATTATATACCAGATGGTGGGCTTCTACGGGCCCCACCATGATGCATGTGTTGCTCCAACCCATCCAACCATTTTGAAAGATAATTTTAGAGCTTGAGTCCAAAATGAGATAGATCTAGGATTAGGTGGGCCACCTTATAGAAAGTAGTGGATTTGATTGTCCACCATTAAAATCCTTGGGCCACCCATTTTGGACCAGTGTGATATTTGCTTTTCCCTTTCAGGTCATTGTGACCTTATGATCAGATTGGATGGGAAATAAATACTATCATGGGCCTTGGGATTTCAATGGTGGAAGTCATTATCACCACTTATGTAAGGCCCATGTTATGGGGCCCATTCGATGTATTTGTGGCCGTTACTGAGGCCCACCTTGATGTGTATTTGTGGCCGTTATTGAGGCCCACTGTCATGTGTATGAGGCCTATTGTCGAGGCCACCTTGACATATATGAGAACCACGTTATAAGGCCTATTTTGATGTATCCTAGGGCCCATGGGTTGAGGCCCATTGTGATGTATTAGGGCCCATGGGTTGAGGCCCATTGTGATGTATTCAAAGGCCCATGGGATATGGCCCATTGCAATGTATATAAGGCCCCTTTGATGCGGCCCACTTGATTTATAAAAGGCCCATATGATGCGGCCCATTTGATGTATCCAAGGCCCATGGTTCGAGGCCCAACAAGATGTCCTTAGGGTCCATTGCAATGAGCGATTCCTCCATAGTGTGTGTAATAATGTTTGATGACAGGTCATGCCTTGGGAGCAATGTTGGTTTGACGTCCACATTGTAAGGATAATCTTGGTTAAATGTACGCATTATAACTCTCCCTAGGGCCCATTAGTAACCCCATACTTGTTGATAGTTCACCACTTTATAACATGCTTAGTATAGCTCCATGATTCATACCCATACGCATCATTTGTATGCTTGATATGAGGAATGTTTTATCATAGCATAAGCCGTTGGGCTGAGACATTTACGGGACTCTTTATGAGACAGAGTGCCCCACATGATCGCGTGGTACGTGTGAGATTGCTACATGATTGTACGGTGTGACTCATGCATCTCACATATGTGTGACTTGATCACTGTACGCCCTAGCGACATTGGGGTCGTGGCCTCCACAGGCACATCGTGGATGGTCGTATCGGATACCGAAAATACTTTGTTCTAGTACTGTGGGCACTTAGGATGTCCTTGGGTGAAAGCCTAGAACCTTTTTGGTACCAGGGGATGCTCCAACGTCTAGACTGAGTGGATACACGAGTGCCAGAGTGCGGAATACCAGTAGGCCGCGTCTCCCACTGTGTCGTGGTCGGTTAGAAGGGGGTGTGGCCTTATCCGCCTGAGTGAGGGGGCTATAAGCTAGGCTGAGTTTGACCAGCTCGCAAATGTGTCCGCTATCAACGAGTCGGGTAGGTATTGGCAGACTACTGGTCAGGCGGATAGTGTGGTCTCTTCCACTTGCTTGACTGTGCAACTAGGGAGGAGGCAGTCAGTGTGAGGTGTATTAGACCCCGGTGATATCCAGAGAGGAACTGTACTGATATGTGTACTTGATGAGTACTGGCACGCTTGCTTTGCATCTTACATATGACATTTGCCTACATAGGCCTCGCATCGCATGGTCTTGGTATGGCCGATAGCATTCATGCCTTGCATTACATAGCTTTGGTATAGCTGATAGCATTTATGGACTTACTGCATATTTTCGCATTACTCTGATATTGTACACTTGACACTCGCCTTACACACACTTTCACCACCCTCTAAGTTTTTGTGCGTGCAGGTGGCGTTAGGTTGCAGCAGCGTTGAGCTCAGAGCATGCAACAGTCTTCTAGAGCTTTTGGAGTTTTCTTTGATATCTTCATATTGTATTTCCCTTTCTGCATTGTACTTAAAGTTTTTGTTATAGTGGATATGTGGTGATGTTGTTTTGTGACTTGGTTATGCTCCATTACAAAAAAAATCATACTGAAAATCCTCCTTGTAGGATCCCAGGATCGGAATCTGGCGTATGGGCGCTAGGAGCTGAGAATGGGGTACTACAGAGGTTGTCGTCGCCAGATTCGGCGATCGAGAATTTTGTGTGCCCGGTTTCCGAGTTTGGGGCGTGACAGAAGTTGGTATCAGAGCATAACTTGGGAATACCTGAGATCACATCACATAGCTGCTATGAACTTAGAATGAATAGGTTCCGAGTCCGAATAACTTAGCAATTTTTTGACATATACCCTTAATGTTTCTGCCTTCGAGAAATCTCAAGGCTGATAGGCCCTTTTTCCTTCCTGTAGGATGTAATGGCTAGAAGAGCGACTCGATCGAATCCCGCTCCACCACCTGCCACTCCCGCTCCACCACCTGCTACTCCTGCTTTACCACCCGTGACTCCCGCTCCACTTCCGGATATTCCTGATTTTCAGCTTGTAGATGTCACTCCTTTACCTGAGACCGGTGCAGATCCGACCGTACCTGTGAGTGCCACCTAGGTGCAGAAGATGCTTCAGGCGATGACCTCCATTCTTCAGGGGCAGAGCAGGCGCCCCACTGTTACACCAGCTGAGGCCAGCAGGAGCGTGAGAGCGTCATTCTCAAGGACTTCCGACAGCACGATCCTCCATGTTTCCGGGGTGAGCCAGACCCTACTGCTGCAGAGATATGGTGCTCCGAGGTGGAGAAGATATTCGCCACAATGGGATGTATGACCCAGCAGCGAGTTACCTTAGCCGTGTTTCTTCTTCAGGGTGAGGCTCAGCATTGGTGGGCTTCTGTAGCCTGATCGGTAGCGGCTGATTTCGTATGGACCTGGGAGGACTTTGTAGACCGGTTTGACTGGAAGTTTTTTCCTGAGCATGTGCGATAATAGCGCGCACTAGAGTTTGAGACTCTGGTCCAGGGGGACATGACTGTGTCCCAATATGAGGCTCGTTTCGTCGCACTATCGAGATTTGTGACGTATCTTGTTGATGATGAGGGGCAGAAGTGTAACGCCCCGTGTTTTCAGGACCCGAGTATATAACCCGTTTCCCAAAAACCCAAGTGTTAGCTTATAAAATCCAGTGTAAATTTGAACCATTTATCATTAATCAGAGTTAACAGCAATGAAGCTAGGATAAACCATGCATTGTATAAAAACATTCTGATCATTTCAAAATTCCAAATGTAGCGCCCATACAAGACTTATACAATCCCAAATAACAAAGTTCGTATAAGCAAAAATAAGGATCTATCAGCTAGCGGTGGGGTTTAATATGGGTCGCAAGGACCCCGTCTAGCTTCTCAGCTACCCGATCTGTTCTAGCAGCCCAATGAACAGCATCAACTTGCTCTACACCTGCATCGACTGTTATGGTTTGATAGCGTCAATGGCTATCGCAGTGAGGAGCACCCTCCAAGATTGCACACTCGTCATTCATAATCAATATAGAACGCCAATCATAAATTTAGATATATTAAACGGAGCAATTTATAATCATGAGTATGCCTACAGAAATTTAAGTCAACCAACACAATCTCATCATAAGCAAGATATAATAGCAGTCGCAATGCAAGGAAACATGTTCAGATAACCAAACAATCAAACATACGATTTTCTGTTGCGCCTGAAATCACATTGTACGTGAACTCCACAAAATGGTTAGAAAATCGGCAAAGCGAACTTCAGCTCCACCCGGAAATCATGGTACGAATGAACACCACAAATGAAGAGACAAACAACATACAAACCCTAAACCACCCGAAAATCATGTCGTACGTGAACTCCGCAAGATGGCTAGAAAATCGACAAAGCGAACTTCGGCTTCACCCGAAAATCATGGTACGACTGAACTCCGCAAGATGGATAGTAAACAACAGGGTATGCGAACATACCCAACAACTCATAAAGGGCAACAATAGGTCATCAAAGCCACGAGGGCAAATATACGATCCAAGCCACATAAGTAAAAATATACAATCCAAGCCACATAGGCGATGTGCGGTCCAAGCCACATAGGCAAATGTGCGATTCAAGCTGTGTAAGGCAAATGTGGATCGCGGGATCATGAGTCCAAGGTAAGTTCCATTCAATTCATCATTCAAGCACAAGTGGTAGCATAAAATAAATTAATACATATCCAATAAGGGATGACATGTTATCATCGAACCATTCATGCATGTAATAATTTAAAAGAAACATTTATCATCCAACACATGAATTAACTATACAACAAAACATGTTCAATAGTAAAGTAAGTAACTCAGTTAAGTAAATCATGTCATCATCTATATCTAGATTGATGAAATCAAGTGGGAAGCTCAAAGGGTGAGTCCTCACCTTATTCAAACAACCTAGTTGTGTGTGGCTCGCTAGGTAGCACGGATGTAGCCCGATTGAGTCAAACCTCGACTCGATAGCTTAACTTGGCAACTCGGATCTGGGCAAAACGATAAGTAGTGGATTCAACTACGACCGGCCGAGTCGACTCACTCCCTCTCTCTTTCTTCTCTACCCTCTTTCACTCTCTCACTCCCTTCCTTTCTTTTCTTTTTTCTTTTTTTTCTTCTTTTATTATTGCTGGAACGTCCAACCAGAATAGGGACCGAGTCAACTCGGACTCAACTCATCAGCGAGTTGACTCGACTCACAACTCTCTCCCTTCCTCTCTCTCTCTCTCCTCTTCCTTACTCTCTCTCTCTCCCCTTTTTTTTCCTTCTTCCCTACTCCCTATCTCTTGGTGGAAACCCAACTGGATTAGGCCCATGCCTGGTTGAACACAATCAGACTCGGTTCCAACTGAATCAGCAGCCCCAAGCTGCCTCTCTCTCACTTTTCTTCTCTCTCTCTCTCTCTTATTCCTTTCTCCTCCCTTTCTTTCTCTCCTCAGCTGGTCCAGACAGCGTCTGGACTTGCCAGACTGCACCCAACTCAGTCCAGGCCCAGCAGTGGCCTGCTGCGGCAATGGACAGAGAAAGGGCAGCACCCTCTCTCCCACTCTCTCGTTTTCTTTTTCCTTCTTCCCCTGCCTTCCTCTCTTTTTTGTCCCTTCTTTTTTTCACCTAGGAGCTGCACAACGTTCAAACTGCCTGGGACGTGCTACAAAACTCAGACAGACCGAGTCCGAGACTCGGTGCGGCAACAGGTTGACAGTAGCTCGTTGTCACTCTCCATTTCTCTTTAGTTTTCTTTTCCTTTCTCTCTGCTTTCCTTTCTCAAGTTTTATTAAAAAGAAAATCGGGCGTGAATGGATCCCGAGCCTGAGCGAACTCAGCCCGACCCAACAATACAGCGGTTGGAGGTGCGGACAGTGAGCGTGAGGAAGAAGCTCCGAGCTCTAATGGTAGATCGCCATCCGATGGGTTTTTCTCCAATCTGAGCCGTGGGGATGGTAGGAATCTGTCTAGGGAGGCTAGTAGTAGGGAGATTTCGAAGCTCTCAGTCGATTTTGGTGGTGGGTTCGCGCTTAGGAAGAAACGACAAGTTTTTCTCGGGTTACTGTGGGAATGGTGGTAGGATTTGGTTGCGCTCGATCCAACCTTTCTTGTAATGTTGCCCTAACATCTTTAAACCGTCGGATGGAGATTAGAAGGTCGGGATTCACTTGCTCTAAACCGCCAAGTACAACCACCAAAACCGAAACCGGCTGGCCACTGGTTTTACTCGAAAAAAAAAACACTAAACCCCGTAGCTGAAGCGGAGGGCTAGGATTTCATTATCTCGAACGGTCGGCATTGAAGGAGAATGCCACACACAGATCGCTAACGTGAAAAGGGAGAAAGAACAGATTTCTTTCCCATTTTGGAAGTCGGTGTGCTTTTATCCTAACTTGTGCCTGATTTTGTGTGCATATGTGTGTAATCCAATAGCTAAAACTGGATAGGGTTTCATACTCTCTATGCCCTCTACCGGATGGATGGTTCAGATCGTCCATCAAGGTCTTGATCGTGGCCCATGATTCAAGCAAACGGACGGTCCTACGTTCGTTCGAAAACACGCCTGGCGCGGGAGATAGGAGGGAGAAATCTCTCCTATTTTCGGAATATCGGTCAGACCCGATTTGACTGGGTCTCTTGGACCAGTGCACGGCGAGTGCACACATCAGCCATGCACGCACATCAAAAGTGGGACCCACAGAGTTGGCCCAACAGCAATCCATCCTATTCATTCGTCTTGACGGGTCAACTTAGGGCCCGACCCAAAGAATGAGGTCGATCCAAGACTTAGGTGGGCCATACTAATAGAACTAAGGTCTCTTATTGTCAATTGCGTCAATTCAGCTGTCGGATTAGTTCCATCTCGACCATCAACGGTCAAAACGCCCTAAGAGATCATTCGTGTGTCTAAGGACTCCATCACATCTTACTATTTGAATAGTATATTACTTTTAATTTTTGTTATAATTAAATATATATATTCATTGTATATTTAAGTACAATTGCTAACATATTATATCTTTTATATTAATAATCATTTATCAATTAATAAGATATTATAGATAAATATTATTAACAACATTCCGGGTGTATTATAGGCGGTTATCATACTATTCTGATATATTCATTACGATAAATATTAGTGAATAATATCTTAGATAAAAATATATTTACATATTTGTTTAGTGTAATACATTAATAGTTATAGGTAAGTATTTACTTACAATCACTAACATTTACAAGGCATTTTTGTGATTATATATGCACATATAGTATAGTAAAATTAATATTAAGTAATATATGTTTTATATATATGCTACAATAGTATAAAATTAAAAATGTAAATATACATCAATTATATAATGATGTGTGGGCGTACAATTTATTTTATATATGGTTTAAATAATATAAAATAAATAATGTAGGTAATTTGAATGATTTAAGTAACATATGTACTATTACAAATAATTATAAAATTTTTATTATTATTATTATTATTATCATTATTATAATACATATATAATTTATTTAGTCTTCCTGGTAACACCCAAGTACTGAAAAGTACGGGGTGTTACAATCTACCCCCCTTAAAGAGAATTTCGTCCCCGAAATTCAATACTTCTACCTTAAATGGGAATGATGATAATGTATTCTACCATGTCTCTTGTCATTCGTCACCCTCCTTGTGATGTATGTTTATATGCTCAAGGGCTTGTGACTAAGTACTAGGATTGGGGTTGTTACAAGAAGGCTCGCCATTTTGAGAACGGTTTGCGTCCTGCCCTCAGGAGCCATGTGATCGGACACATGCTTCAGACGTTTGAGCAGATCGTAGAGAGGGCCCAAATTTATAAGTCAGATTGGGCTAGTTTACAGAGAGCCCGTGACCAGAGAGGAGATCAGAAGAGGAAGGAGCCCTCCAGTAGCTTTGAGCTGCAGCAACATTGTCCGCAGCAACGACTCACGACCCACCCAGCGTTTCAAGCACCAGCAGTACCTCCAGCACCACCTTCGGGACCATTCACAGGTACTTGCTTTGTATGCGGTAGGACAGGACATCGCGTGCATGAGTGTCCCCATCCGCAGCAGCAACAGCCAAGGGCACTGCATCCACCTTCACGACAGCCACCATAGCATCAGCAGCCGAGGGCACCGTATCAGCCTCCGCGACAGCCCCCATAGCAGCAGCGATCGCAACACCAGCCTCCGGGACCTCCCCCACAACAGCAGAGACCTCAGAGGGGACCTGCACCTCCCCAGCAGGCCCAGGGCAGATTTTATGCCACCCAACAAGACCCTCAGTCATCAGGAGCAGTCGTTGACGATTCGTGTGACTTGGCCCCTACACCGTCTTGCTAGCTTGCTCATGAATGAAATGTCTTGGGAGTTAGAGCTTGAGATTTGTGGGCGTTATCCCTATCCCTTAGATGTCTAATTATGATGATATGCTGAAATTGTAATATTTTGATTATATATGATTTTATGTTTCCTATTTCCTTGTGAGTTACGTTTAGTTGCGTGGTAGTGTAAATTTTGAGGATGAAATTTTTATTAGGTGGGGAGAGCTGTAAGACCCATATCCTAGTCCGTACTGTTCCGTTGACTTCCGCGATCCTTCCTATCGAATTCTGTCGACCTGCGACTTGTAATCGACGTTGCGCACAACCGTAAGTCGTATCCTTGAGAATTGAGTTAGCTTAATCCAAGACCTGTATCATTGCGACCGCACTGTCACCGCGGTTCCAACGCCACGACTCGCACACCGATCCGATACCCAAGCCGAAAAATGTGGGTCGGCGTTTATTTCGAAGAAACGCCGCGCATTTGCAATCCCAAGGGAATCTCTACGGCATGTCAAATCAATCTCATCAATCACCCCTCATGTCAAGTACAAAGCACCTCCATGCTTCCTTTCTCCACAAGTAAAGCAACCACAAAAGTCAACCAATCCATCACCTCACCCATCACTCACACCCTTTCACCCATCACACCCATCACTCCCTCTCCTTACAATCTCTCTCTCTCTCCCTCTCTTTCCCTTCACATTTCTCAACATTCCCAAGCCAAGCAAGAGCACCACACGTCCATGCTTTCCTAAGAGAGAAAAGTGATTTTTGGTGGCCCACTTTCCATCCCAAGATCTCTCATCCTAACCATTCATTTATCATCTTCCACCATCAAAGTGAAGCACAAGGAGA
>JAJHSJ010000019.1:3277108-3327108 GCA_021015155.1 Magnolia officinalis
GGCTGAGACATTTACGGGACTCCTTATGAGATGGAGTGCCCTACATGATCGCGTGGTACGCGTGAGATTACTGCATGATTGTACGGTGTGACTCATGCATCTCGCATATGTGTGACTTGATCACTGCACGCCCTAGCGACATCAGGGTCGTGGCCTCCACAGGCACATCATGGATGGTCGTATCAGATACCTGAAATACTTTGTTTAGCACTGTGGGCACTTAGGATGTCCTTGGGTGAAAGTCCCAGAACCTTTTTGGTACCAGGGGATGCTGCAACGTCTAGACCGATTGGATACACGAGCGCCCGAGTGCCGAATACCAGTAGGCCACATCTCCCACTGTGTCGTGGTCGGTTGGAAGGGGGTGTGGCCTTATCCGCCTGAGTGAGGGGCTATAAGCTAGGCTGAGTTTGACCAGCTAGCAAATGTGTCCGCTATCGACGAGCCGAGTAGGTATTGGCTGACTATTGGTCAGGCGGATAGTGTGGTCTCTTCCACTTGCTTGACTGTGCAGCTATGGAGGAGGCAGTCAGTGTGAGGTGTATTAGACCCCGGTGATATCCAGAGAGGAACTGTACTGATATGTGTACTTGATGAGTACTGGGACGCTTGCTTTGCATTTCGCATATGACATTTGGCTACATAGGCCTCGCATCGCCTGGTCTTGGTATGGCCGATAGCATTCATGCCTTGCATTACATAGCTTTGGTATAGCTGATAGCATTCATGGACTTACCGCATATTTTCGTATTACTCTAATATTGTACACTTGGCACTTGCCTTACACACACTTTCACCACCCTCTAAGCTTTTGTAAGCTTATGCACGATAGATGCGTGCAGGTAGCGTTAGGTTGTAGCAGCGTTGAGCTCGGAGCATGCAGCAGTCTTCGGGAGCTTTTGGAGTTTTCTTTGATATCTTCATATTGTATTTCCCTTTCTGCATTGTACTCAAAGTTTTTATTATAGTGGATATGTGGTGATGTTGTTTTGTGACTTTGTTATGCTTGTAGTTATGCTCCATTACAAAAAAATCATACTGAAAATCCCTCTTGTAGGATCCTAGGATCGAAATCCAGTGTATGGGTGCTAGGAGCCGAGAATGGGGTACTACGGAGGCTGTCGGTGCCAGATTCGGTGATCGGGAATTTTGTGGGCCCGGTTTCCGAGTTTAGGGCGTGACAACTTCTAGCTCGTTCTACTCCAAAATTAGCTATTTTACGTTAGATAACTCAATCCGAATTGCGAGATACGCCTGACTTGAGGTCCGATGGTCTGGATCACTTCTGTCATCGACCGGGACTTTTCTGATCTGTCTTTAGCGGCAGGCTAAAGGAGCTCGTTCTCCCCTGAAATCTTATATTTTACGTCAAATAACTCATTAGGGATTGCGAGATATGCCCGATTTAAGGTCCGATGGTGTGGATAACTTCTGTCGTCGACCGGAACTTTTCTAATCCGTCTTTGGCGGTAGGCTAAAGTCACTCATTCTTCCTCAAAACCATTTATTTTATGTCAGATAACTCATTCCAGATAACGAGATACCCCCGATTTAAGGTCCAATGGTCTGGATCTCTGCTGTCGTCGACTGAGCCTTTTCTGAACCATCATTGGCGGTAGGCTAAAGTAGCTCGTTCTACCCTAAAATCACATATTTTATGTCTGATAACTCATTCCGGATTGCGAGATACGCCCGATTTAAGGTCTGATTGTCTGGATCACTTCTTCGTCGACAATGTCTTTTCAGATCCATCTTTGGCGTTAGGCTAAAGTAGCTCGTTCTACCCCAAAATCGTATATTTTACGTCAGATAACTCATTCCGGATTGCTAGATACGCTGGATTTAAGGTTCGATGGTCTGGATCACTTTTGTCGTCGACTGAGGCATTTCTAATCCGTCTTTGGTGGTAGGCCAAACTACTTCGTTCTTCCTCAAAATCATATATTTTACGTCAGATAACTCATTCCGAATTTTGATATAGGACCGATTTAAGGCTCGATGGTCTGGATCACTTCTGTCGTCGACAGGACCTTTTTTTATCCAACTTTGGCGGTAGGCTAAAGTAGCTTGTTCTACCCCAAAATCATACATTTTACCTCAGATAACTCATTCCAAATTGTGAGATACGCACAATTTATGGTCCGGTGGTCTGGATCACTTCTAGCTCGTTCTACCCCAAAATCATATATTTTACGTCAGACAACTCACTCTGGATTGCGAGAAACGCCCAATTTAACGTCTGATGTTCTGGATCACTTCTGTCATTGACCAGGACTCTTTTGATCCGTCGATGGCAGTAGGCTAAAGGGGCTCGTTCTACCCCAAAATCAGGCTAAATAGGCTCGTTCTACCCCAAAATCATATATTTTACGTCAAATAACTTATTTCGGATTACGAGATAAGCCCGATTTAAGGTCCGATGGTCTGGATCACTTCTGTCGTCGACCGAGACTTTTCTGATCCATCTTTTGCGGTAGGCTAAAGTATCTCATTCTTCCTCAAAATCATATATTTTATGTTAGATAACTCATTCCGGATTGTGAGATACGCGAGATTTAAGGTCCAATGGTCTGGTTCACTTCTGTCATCGACCGAGACTCTTCTGATCCGTCTTTGGCGCAAGGCCAAAGTAGCTTGTTATACCCCAAAATCATATATTTTACGTCAGATAACTCATTCCGGATTACAAGATACGCAGGATTTAAGGTTCGATGGTGTGGATCACTTCTGTCGTCGACCGGGACTTTCCAGATCCGTCTTTGGAGGTAGACTAACGTAGCTTGTTCTACTCCAAAATCATATATTTTATTTCAGATAATTCATTCCGGATTGCGAGATACGCCCGATTTAAGGTCCAATGGACCGGGACTTTTTTATCCGTCTTTGGCGGTGGGCTAAAGTAGCTCTTTCTACCCCAAAATCATATATTTTAGGTCATATAACTCATTCCGGATTACGAGATAAGCCCGATTTAAGGTCCAATGGTATGGATTACTTTTGTCGTCGACCGAGACTTTTCTGATCCGTCTTTGGCGGTAGGCTAAAGTAGCTCGTTCTACCCCAAAATCATATATATTACATCAAGTAACTCATTACGGATTGCGAGATACGACCTATTTAATGTCCGATGGTCTGGGTCACTTCTGTCGTCGTCCGGGACTTTTCTAATCCATCTTTGGCTGTAGGCTAAAGTAGCTCGTTCTTCCCTAAAATCATATACTATACGTCAGATAACTCGTTCCGGATTGCGAGATACGTCCGACTTAAAGTTCGATGGTCTGGATCACTTCTATCGTCGACTAGGACTTTTCTGATCCTTCTTTGGCGGTAGGCTAAACTAGCTCGTTCTACCACAAAATCATATATTTTATGTCATATAACTTATTCTGAATTGCGAGACACGCCCGATTCACGGTCCGATGGTCTGGATCACTTCTGTCGTCTACCGGGCCTTTTCTGATCCACCTTTTGTTGAATGCTAAAGTAGCTCGTTCTAATCCAAAATCATTTATTTTACGTTAGATAAGTCATTCCGGATTGTGAGATACGCCCAATTTAAGGTCCGATGGTCTGGATCACTTTTGTCGTCGACCGGGCATTTTCTGATCCATCTTTGGCAGTATTTCAGAAATCCGGCTTGGGCAACCCAGCTTAGCCGGGTTGCTTGTCTAATGTAAGTCATTCTATCCCAAAATCATATATTTTACGTCAGATAACTCATTCTGGATTGCGAGACACGCCTAATTTAAGGTCCGATGGTCTGGATCACTTCTGTTGTCGACTGGGCCTTTTCAGATCCATCTTTGTCGGTAGCCTAAAGTAGGTCGTTCTACCCCAAAATAATATATTTTACGTCAGTTAACTCATTCTGGATAGCGAGATACGCCCGATTTATGGTCCGATTGTCTAGATCATTTCTGTCGTCGGCAGGGCCTTTTCAGATCCATCTTTGTCGATTGGCTAAACTAGCTTGTTCTACCCCAAAATCATATATTTTACATCCGATAACCCATTCCGGATTGCGAGATACCCCCAATTAAGGTCCGAAGGTCTGGATCACTTCTGTCGTCGGCCGGGATTTTACGGATCTGTCTTTGGCGGTACGCTAATGTAGCTCGTTCTACCCCAAAATAATGTATTTTACGTCAGATAACTCATTCCAGATTGCGAGATACTCTCGATTTAAGGTCCGATTGTCTAGATCACTTATACCGTCGACCTGAAATTTGCAGACCCATCTTTGGCGGTATGCTTAAGTAGCTCAATGTACTCCAAAATCATATATTTTACGTCAGAAAACTCGTTCCATATTGCGAGATAAGCGCGATTTAAGGTCCGATGGTCTGGATCACTTCTGTTGTTGACCGAGACTTTTCTGATTCGTTATTGGCAGTAGGCTAAAGTAGCTCATTCTTCCCCAAAATCATATATTTTTCGTCAGATAACTCATTCCGGATTGCCAGATACGTTGGATTTAAGGTCCGATGGTCTGGATCACTTCTGTCGTTGACAGAGACTTTTCGAATCCGTCATTGGCAGTAGCCTAAGTAGCTCGTTCTGAAAGTGTCTTAGTTTATCAAGTTACATGAGTGGTGGGTCAGACTGTCTACAGAACTCGATAGGAAGATCAATTCAAGCGTCTGCCTCATCCGGATGTGTGGAAGCTCACCATAGGTAAATCATAGCCTCACATCCCTTGTCCCAAAACGCCAGGTAATTAAAACCCTTAAAACAAGATAGACATCTTCGGGTTTTTAAGGTGAGAAAACTTTTTGCAAATAGAAAAATCTGTAAGTTTTTTTCGCATTGTCAATTTTATCGATGCACCCTTGATATGATCGACCTGCACTGTCGATGTCCTCGATACCTTAACGATATTATCGAGAAGAGGACCAAAAATGTCCAGCAACTAAATATTCATCTGGAAGAATTTATCGATGTATCGATACCCCTATCGATATCATCGATATAAGCACTAAATATGTCTAGCAACTTCACAACATATCTGCACGAATTATCGATGTATCGATACACCTATCAATATCATCGATATTCAAATCTCGAGTCCATCGGGAGTAGCTCGATAAGATCGACAGGTAGATTTTCGGCGCCCCTATTTTTTAATGAAAATCTCGAAATCCTTCGACATATCGATGACCGTCCGATATGATCTGAATTCAAATACCGATAAGATCGGATGTTCATCGATGATATCGATAGTGGGCGGGCATTTCTTACAGCAGATATTTCAGGTTGTTTTTAACTATGATCGGGGGCCCTTCGATAGAATCGATATTCAAATATTGATGGTATCGACACCAGGTCGATTGCAACGAACAAGGACACAAATCGTCCAACAAGCTTAAAGATAAATCCGCTGGATTTATCGATGCATCGACTCTGATCTCGACGGTTCCCCCGATCATTCATAAAAACCTGAAACATCTCAAAGTCAAGCCTCTCTCATCTTTCAAGTGTCGATTAATCGAACCTGTCATCGATGGAATCAGAGTTCGAAATCCGATGACATCGACAATAGTTTCGATTCATCGACCGATTGGCAAAGAGTTTCAAAAGCGTATGACATTGAGTCCGAGTCATCGAGCAGATCATCGATGCTATTGAGAGTATACGCTCGATGATATTGAACTCTGTCATAAATGTGACCGTTTTATATCGGTTGAAACTTTTTACCTATTTATAGAGGACTTGTCTTTTGTTGCTGTGAGAGAAAATAGAGAGAGATTTTGTGTGTTTCAACTTACATCCTATATCTTAAGCCCTTTCTCTCGAGGGAGTTCATCCTCCAATCCACCCTCACCATTGATATTCAATAGAGTGGATTGGGGAATGAACTTCTGCATTCAAGGATCCTCCAGCTACTACCTTAATGGAAAATCATTAAGCTGGGATGCCTTGAATGCATAAGAATGGAACTACTCTACATTCTTGATAGGAAAATATTCTGAGAGTAAGATTCCATCTTCACCTTGACCCAACCTGAAGCCTAGTATAGGTATATTATCTTGTGTTGCGGATCAAGGGAGTAGAAGACTCTTCATCAACAAGGAGGAGGAGATCTTCGGCATTGTACTGAATGGGACTCATCAACTTATCTGTAAGTATCTAAAGTCCAGAGAACACTTGTGATCATTCCTTTCTAGGATTGGGTCTTAAGTGGTTCTCACCCATTGAAGTCCTCAAGGAGGCCTCCGGCGAGAGTGTATGTGGTGGGTGCGTTGTGTTTACCCTTGCTCTGTGGAGAGCATAAATATCTGGTTAGGAGTGAACCAGTAAAACTCTCAGGTGCGTTGTGTGGACCCTTGCTCTATGAAGAGCATAAACATCTGGTTAGGAATGAACCAGTAAAACTCCAGGGTTAGAGGTGAACCAAGTAGAAACCTCCGTGTAAAGGTTGAAGGTGAACTTGATTTAAAACCTTAGGTTTGAGGTGAACCTTGGGAAACCTCCTTAGTGAAATCCGGTACACTCAAGAGTTGAGTGCGGCAGCCGGGGAGTGGAGTAGACAAGTAGTCGAACCACTATAAAAATGACTATGTCTGTGATTGATGCTCATGCTTGATCATTTGTGTGATTATGATTAACTGAATTTATATCTGCTCACACTTTACACACAGTCACATCCATCATAGACTATAATTGATTCATGCTTATTATTTGAATAGTTTTGTGATTGGATCCTCTACTAGGCTTGGAAACCAGTTGAGTTACATTTGAGTAATCCTGAAAATTGCATACTTGTTAGGTTTAGAGTGATAGGATTTTTAATAACTTGTAAATCTTTAAAAAGTCCTATTCACCCCCCTCTAGGACATATTGACATATTCCAACTTCAACTAGTGTGGTCTTTACCACCATTTCAATTGGTATCAAAGCGGGTCTCTCTTTAAGGGCTTGACCGCCTAGAGAGTGATCTTAAATGAAGTTGGGAATATGACCAAAGGAGAGGGCTCATCAGTCACTATACCTCCAGTATTCGACTGCTCCAACTATGTATACTGGAAGGCTAGGATGCACTACTTTCTGAGATCTTTGGATCATGACGTTTGGGATATAGTTGAAAGTAGAAGAACTAGTAGGTTCTATACAAACTTTTGAACTACACTTCAAACAATCCCAAAAATCCAAAAACACTCCTAAAAACTTTGAAACAAACAACTCATGAGGACAGTGAAAGTGAAAGAGAGGATGATGATGAGGAAGTGGCCTTGCTGGCACAAAAATTCAGGAGATTCTTTCAAAAGAATCGCAGCCATCCCTCTAGAGAGAGAAAGGTGAACAACAAACTCCCTACAGGAAAATTTGGTAGAAGAACCGAAGAACGTCAATGCTATGCTTGTCAAGAGTATGGACACTTATCAACTGAATGCCCAAACAGAAAAACCAAGGGCAAGGCAATGGCCGCCACGTGGGATGATACAGATGAGTCAAATTCAGAATCCAGTGACTCAGAAAGCAATGGAGATCAGAAACCATTGAAAATACTCATGGTCACCACTGCTTCGATCATTCCAACTGAATCTGAGGAAGAACAGCATGCTACTGAATCATTTCTATCTGACAATGAGGAAATTGAAGAAGAGGAAGAAAGAGAACAAGATGAATTACAAGACGCTTACAATCAACTTTACATTCATAACGTGAATATTGTCAAAAGACTTGGAATAGTTGAGAACAAAAAGGAATTGCTGCAATTAGATCTAGACAAAACTTTAGATATCAATACTCATCTGATTAATGATTTGCAGCAATATCATTCAGATAATGATAAACTTGAAAGAATCAACATTTCTCTTAAATCTGAGTCTGAAAGATTAAATAAATAAATTAAAACATTAAATGAGAAAACCATGATTCTTCAAAATGAAAATCATACACTTCAAGTTGAATTAGAGGAATCCAAAAAAATGGCCAAGCTAAACTGCAAATTTTCCCAAAGTGGTGAGAAATTAGAAAAACTATTAGGCATGGGAAAATGTGGAGAGGACAAAAAGGGATTAGGTTATGGAAAAGCTAGAACAAAAACTAAATATGATGCACAAACTTTTGAAAAATCTGTTGCTTCTAGTAGTAACATCAGACCTATCCCAACTCGTCACAAAAATGGTGAGTCAGTTTATGAGCTAAACAAAAGAAATATGCAATCATCACCACTCGAGCTAGTTGACAGGAAGGAGTCATTGAGTCATGTGAAGCAATCGGATAAGATGAACAAATCTACCACAAGTAAAACTCCTATCACAAAGTGGGTGATTAAGGAAAAGACAAATTGCCTTGTTACACATTCAGATCATCTACCAGGCAATGAGGTTAAATGGTACCTTGACAGTGGTTCCTCAAGACATGTCACGGGTGACAAATCCCTTCTCTCCATCTATAAAAATCTTCATAAAGGGATAGTCACCTACGGAGATGGAGCCACTGCCAATGTAATTGGACAAGGAATGATAAGAGGAATTGATTTGCTCAAAAATGAAAATGCTTTTTGCATAAAAGGACTAGCACATAATCGGTTAAGCATCTCTCAAATCTGTGATAATGGGCATGTGGTCAAATTCAACAAAGAAGAATGCGATATCCTAGATCAATCAGGAAAATCAGTAATTAAGGGTCATCGCACAAACAACCACTGCTACATTATTATAGGAAAAGAAAGGAGCGACATTGAGAAACACTGAGAATGAAGAAAATAGTCCAGATCATGCATCAAAATCTGGATACTTGCTAAAATGATGTGTTTTTGCTGAGCGTTCAAAGAAACAATCTGAGGTCTCTCATCTTCTCTTTTGCACGTAAACATTCAAATGTTTATACTTTTGGTCTACAGAGGTTATACATAATCTTGTTGATAATTTTTCCAAAAACCTTAATAGATATATTATTCTGTACATGAATGATCATCAAACTGCAAAAATTTTTTTAAAGAAAAAGGGTTCCACCTTCGATATGAGCATCGATTGGTCGCTTGTGAATGTCGATCACATCAACTGAGAATCGATATCATCGACGACTCTCCGGGTAGCTGAAACGTTGGGACGGTTGTTCTTCCCTAGAACTTGAAATTAAAAATCAAAATTCGGAAACTAAGAACATGATAAAGGAATAAGTAGTCGCTGCTTGGTTAGAATCAGTAGATAAAGAAGAAGAGCCTCATCAGGCGCTCTCAAACTTGGATATTTCATCTTTCCAAGATGGGAAAAGATAAAGGATTGTTCCATCCACAGCGTGCATCAATTGAAAAGAAGAAAGGTAAGCATGACACAACCGCCTCTTCTCCTTCATTCAACTTAAACCTTATGGCGGAACGAATGGTTCACAGAAAGAGTATTGAGTCCTTTAGGATCATCGATCTCTTAAAACAAATTAGATGGGAAAATGTTGTGAACATTGGAGGAACTTTTCAACATAATCTGGTACATCAGTTTCTAAGTTTGGTTTACAATGTTGAAAACGATCCCCCAGTTATCTTGGTCGTGGTCATGAATCGGGTTGAACACATCACACCAAACTGGGTAAGTAGGATGATTAACATGAAAATGACTGGAATAACTATATCTAATCGAAATATGAATGGTCTAGGTGTGTGTGTGTGTGTGGGGGGGGGGGGGGGGGGGGGGGGGGGGGGGGGGAGTTACTCGAGCATTGTGTAATGGTGCCACAATTCCCAGGAATGCCAAAAATGTTCTTCATGTCAAGCATCTTGATCCTACCTATAGGATTCTTCATAGCATTTTTAGCTCTAATGTCTATCCCTGTGAAGTCTCCGGCAACAAGCTCTCGCCATACATCCTTAACATTCTGTACAATATTCATCTGGGAATTCCAATATGCCTATCCACTCTGATCGTATGGCAGCTGATCCGTGTGTCTATAGAAGCATCCGTCACTACACTACCATTTCCATGTCTTCTATCTAAGCTTTCACATCAATTCAAATTGCCATCGTCTCATGATCTCCCTCATCCATATGAGTGGTTCAATTATGAAGACATACATAAACTTAACATCCTTAAAAATGTGTTTTGTGGTGGAAGAACTGGTACAATTCCTGACAGTAGCAGTCTGGTGCACAGTTCCGACTCTATTGAAGTCATTTCAAACATCCCTTTACGAGACAATATACAAGATCTTCTGGATGGACAAGCTCACATTGTGAAGCGACTAGATGACTGTGAAGCCTATCTTTTCGAAGTTTGACAATAACTGGTGGCCCTGCAACGCGTAACAAAA
The DNA here is from genome assembly GCA_021015155.1 of Magnolia officinalis. Taxonomy (NCBI): domain Eukaryota; kingdom Viridiplantae; phylum Streptophyta; class Magnoliopsida; order Magnoliales; family Magnoliaceae; genus Magnolia; species Magnolia officinalis. The sequence goes on from JAJHSJ010000019.1 coordinate 3,287,360, forward strand.
CAAGCTTTGAAATGGCCACCTACTCCAAAAGTTTACTCAGGATAAACATCCATCACATCCCTGAAGTTCTCCTAAAATGCTCCAGGCCTAAATATCTTTTGAATGCCTATGATCATATTTTGGGTATGATGAATTACAGACTTGGCAAGGTTGTTTTTGCTTGCATATACCTCGATGCGGGTTGCTGATGAGAAGAATTTCTTTTTGGTTAAACTGTTTTCTTTTCAAACTTATGGAATGCATATGATACTTCTTGTTGACTCTTTACTCTGCTTATCCTATCTGATTGTGTCAAGTTTTATCTAATCTGCATTCATATCTTCTGAAAATGATGTATGTTTTAAAATGATTTCATCTTTATACGTCGATATCTGTTGGTTCTCCCACGCAATTTACTCTTCAGTCAATATCAACTGAGATATCTTTGTTAATGACTGGCAAAAAGGGGGAGAACAGTTCAAAATACCACGAGCAGAAAATTGTATATCTAATGTGTTGCAGGTGTTAGGGGGATCAGCTACACCAAGAAAGGGAGAGTTTTTGAAGTAAGAGGGAGCAAATACTGGTTGTGTACATGGGTTAGAAAATTATAAAATTGTATAAAAACATGTACACATAATTCTAGGGTGTGTTCGTCTAGAACATTTTAGGTTGTTTTGGGGATTTTGTCACGTAATTGACAAAGGGGGAGATTGAAAGTGCCCTGGTTTGTCAACTTACGTGAGTGGTGGGTCAGACTGTCTACAGAGCTTGATAAGAAGATCAATTCAAGCGTCTGCCTCATCCGGATGTGTGGAAGCTCACCATAGGTAAATCATAGCCTCACATCCCTTGTCCCAAAACACCAGGGGATTAAAACCCTTAAAACAAGATAGACATCTTAGGTTTTTAAGGTGAGAAAACTTTTTACAAATAGGAAAATCTGTAAGTTTTTCTCGCCTTGTAGATTTTATCGATGCACCCTCGATATGATCGACCTGCACTGTCGATGCCCTCGATACCTTAACGATATTATCGAGAAGAGAACTAAAAATGTCCAGCAACTAAATATTCATCTGGATGGATTTATCGATGTATCGATACCCCTATCGATATCATCAATATAAGCACTAAATATGCCCAGCAACTTCACAACATATCTGAACGAATTATCGATGTATTGATACACCTATCGATATCATCGATATTCAAGTCTCGAGTCCATCGGGAGTGGCTCGATAAGATCTATAGGTAGATTTTCGGTGCCCCTTTTTTTAATGAAAATCTCAAAATCCTTCGATATATCGATGACCGTCCGATATGATCTGAATTCAAATACCGATGAGATCGGAGGTTCATCGATGATATCGATAGTGGGCGCGCATTTCTTACAGCAGATATTTTAGGTTATTTTTAACTATGATCGGGGGCCCTTCGATAGAATCGATATTCAAATATCGATGGTATCGGCACCAGGTCGATTGCATCGAACAAGGACACAAATCATCCAGTAAGCTTAAAGGCAAATCCGCTAGATTTATCGATGCATCGACTCTGATCTCGATATCATCGACATTCAAATTCCGATGATCTCGACAGTTCCCCCGATCATTCATAAAAACCTGAAACATCTCAAAATCAAGTCTCTCTCATCTTTCAAGTGTCGATTAATCGAACCTGTCATCGATGGAATCAGAGTTTGAAATTCGATGACATCGACAATAGTTTCGATTCATCAACCAATTGGCAAAGTGTTCAAAAGCATATGACATTGAGTTCGAGTCATTAAGCAGATCATCGATGTTATCGAGAGTATACGCTCGATGATATCGAACTCTGTCATAAATGTGATCGTTTTATATCGGTTGGAAACTTTTTGCCTATTTATAGAGGACTTGTCTTTTGTTGCTGTGAGAGAAAATAGAGAGAGCTTTTGTGTGTTTCAACTTACATCCTATATCTTAAGCCCTTTCTCTCGAGGGAGTTCATCTACCATCCACCCTCACCATTGATATTCAATAGAGTGGATTGGGGAATGAACTTTCGCATTCAAGGATCCTCCAGCTACTACCTTAATGGCAAATCATTAAGCTGGGATGCCTTGAATGCATAAGAGTGGAACTACTCTACATTCCTGATTGGAAAATATTCTGAGAGTAGGATTCTATCTTCACCTTGACCCAACCCGAAGCCTAGTATAGGTATATTATCTTGTGTTGCGGATCAAGGGAACAGAAGACACTTCATCAACAAGGAGGAGGAGATCTTTGGCATTGTACTGAATGAGACTCATCAACTTATCTGTAAGTATCTAGAGTCCAAAGGACACTTCTGATCATTCCTTTCTAGGATTGGGTCTTAAGTGGTTCTCATCCTTTGAAGTCCTCAAGGAGGCCTCCGGCGGGAGTGTACGTGGTGGGTGGGTTGTGTGGACCCTTGCTCTGTGGAGAGCATAAACATATGGTTAGGAGTGAACCAGTAAAACTCTCGGGTGCGTTGTGTGGGCCCTTACTCTATGGAGAGCATAACATCTGGTTAGGAGTGAACCAGTAAAACTCCATGGTTAAAGGTGAATCGAGTAGAAACCTCCGTATAAAGGTTGAAGGTGAACCTGATTGAAAACCTTAGGTTTGAGGTGAACCCTAGAAAACCTCCTTAGTGAAATTCGGTACACTCAAGGGTTGAGTGCGGCAGCCGGGAGTGGAGTAGACTAGTTGAACCACTACAAAAATGACTGTGCCTGTGATTGATTCTCATGCTTGATCATTTGTGTGATTACGATTAACTGAATTCATATCTACTCACACTTCACACACAGTCACATCCATCATAATCTATGACTGCTTCATGCTTATTATTTGAATAGTTCTGTGATTGGATCCTCTACTAGGCTTGGAAGCCAGTTGAGTTACATTTGAGTAATCCTAAAAATTGCATACTTGTTAAGATTAGAGTGATATGGTTTTTAATAACTTGTAAATCTTTAAAAAGTCCTATTCACCCCCTCTAGGACATATTGACATATTTCAACTTCAACTAGTTCGGTCTTTACTGCCATTTCACATTCTTCCTCAAAATCATAAGTTTTACGTCAGATAACTCATTCCAAAATGCGAGATACGCCCGATTTAAGGCCCGATGGTCTTGATCGCTTATGTCGTCGGCAGGGCCTTTTCTGATCCATCTTTGGCGGTGAGCTAAAGTAGCTCGTTCTACCCCAAAATCATATATTTTACCTCAGATAACTCATTTCGCATTGCGAGATATGCACAATTTATGGTCCGGTGGTCTAGATAACTTTTGTCGTCGACCGGGCCTCTTCAGATCCATCTTTGGCGATAGGCTAATGTAGCTCGTTCTACCCCAAAATGATATATTTTACGTTAGATAACTCATTCTGGATTGCAAGATATGCCCGATTTAGGGTCCGATGGTTTGGATCACTTCTGCCGTCGACTGGGCCCTTTCAATCCTTCTTTGGCAGTAGGCTAACCTACCTCGTTGCACTGCAAAATCATATAATTTACGTCAGATAACTCATTCTGAATTTGAGATACGCCTGATTTAAGGTCCGATGGTCTGGATCACTTCTGTCGTCGACGATGCCATTTCTGATCCATCTTTGGCGGTAGGCTAAAGTAGCCCGTTATACCCCAAAATCATATATTTTACGTCAGATAACTCATTCCGGATTGCAAGATACGCCCGATTAAAGGTCTGATGGTCTGGATCACTTGTCTTTAACGGTGCCTTTTCAGATTCGTCTTTGGCGGTAGGCTAAAGCAGCTCGTTCTACTCTAAAATCATATATTTTACATCACATAACTCATTCCGGATTGCATGATATGCTCGATTTAAGGTCCGATGTTCTGGATCACTTCTATCGTCGACTGGGCCTTTTAGATCGATCTTTGGTGGTTGGCTAAAGTATCTTGTTCTACCTCAAAATCATATATATTACGTCAGATAACTCATTCCAGATTGCCAGATACGTCTCATTTAAGGTCTGATGGTTTGGATAACATCCGTCGTCGACAGGGCCTTTTCAGATCCATCTTTGGAGGAAGGCATAAGTAGCTCGTTTTACCCCAAAATCATATATTTTAAGTCAAATAACTCATTCTGAAATGTGAGATACGCCTGATTTAAGGTCTGATGTTCTGGAGCACTTCTGTCGTCGACCGAGACTTTGTAGATCCATCTTTGGCTCTATGCAAAAGTAGCTCGTTCTACCCCAAAATCATATATGTTATGTCAGATAAGTCATTCTACATTGTGAGATACGCACGATTTAAGGTCCGATGGTCTGGATCACTTCTTTCGTCGACCGGGCCATTTCAGATCCATATTTGGTGGTAGGCTAAAGTTGTTCGTTCTACCCCAAAATCATATATTTTTCGTCAGATAACTCATTCCGGATTACGAGATACGCACGATTTAAGGTCCGGTGGTCTGGATCACTTCGGTCTTCGACCGGGCCATTTCAGATCTTTCATTGGTGGTAGGCTAAAGTAGGTCATTCTACCACAAAATCATGTATTTTACGTCAGATAACTCATTCCGGATTGTGAGATACACACGATTTAAGGTCTGATCGTCTGGATCACTTCTGTTGTTGACTGGGACTTTTCGGATCCATCTTTAGCTCTAGGCTAAAGTAGCTCGTTGTACCCCAAAATTATATATTTTATGTTAGATAACTCATTAGGGATTGCGAGATACGCCTGATTTAAGGTCCGATGGTCTGGATTACTTCTGTCGTCGCTTGGACTTTTCTAATCCGTCTTTAGTTGTAGGCTAAAGTAGCTCGTTCTTCCCCAAATTCATATATTTTACGTCAGATAACTCATTCCAGATTGCGTGATACGCCCGATTTAAGGTCTGACGGTCTGGATCACTTCTGTCGTCATCCGGGTCTTTGTAATCCGTGTTTAGTGGTAGGCTAAAGTAGCTCGTTCTTCCTCAAAATCATATATTTTATGTAAGATAACTCATTCTGGATTGCGAGATACGCTCGATTTAAGGAGCGTGGGTGTGGATCACTTCTGTCGTCAACTAGGCCTTTTCTGATCCATCTTTGGTAGTAGGTTAAAGGAGCTCGTTCTATCCTAAAATGTTATATTTTAGTTTAGATAACCCATTCCGGATTGTGAGATATGCCCGATGTAAGGTCCGATGGCCTGTATCACTTCTATCATCGACCGGGCCTTTCCTGGTCCATATTTAGCGGTAGGCTAAAGTAGCTCGTTCTACCCCAAAATCATATATTTTACGTCAGATAACTCATTCTGGATTGCATGATACGCCCGATTTAAGGCCCAATGGTCTGGATCACTTCTGTCGTCGATCGAGACTTTTCTAATCCATCTTTTGCGCTAAAGTAGCTCGTTCTACCTCAAAATCTTATATTTTACGTCAGATAACTCATTCCGGATTGCGAGATATGCATGATTTAAGGTCTGATGGTCTGGATCACTTCTAGCTCATTCTACCCCAAAATCATATATTTTACGTCAGATAACTCACTCCGGATTACGAGATATGCCCGATTTAAGGTCCTATGGCCTAAATCACTTCTGTCGTCGACCGGGCCTTTTCAGATCCATCTTTAGCGGTAGGCTACAGTAGCTCGTTCTACTCCAAAATCATATATTTTCCGTCAGATAACTCATTTCGGATTGCGAGATACGCCCAATTTAAAGTCCGATTATCTGGCTCACTTCTGTCCTCGATAGTGCCTTTTCAAATCCATCTTTGGCAGTAGGCTAAAGTAGCTCGTTCTACCCCAAAATCTTATATTTTACGTTAGATAACTCATTCCGGATTGCGAGATATGCCCGATTTAAGGTCCGATGCACTGGATCACTTCTAGCTCGTTCTACCCCAAAATCATATATTTTACATCCGATAACTTACACCAGATTACGAGATACGACCGATTTATGGTCCGATGGTCTAGATCACTTCTGTCGTCGACCGGGCCTTTTCAGATCCATCTTTGGCTGTAGCATACAGTAACTCGTTCTACCCCAAAATCATATATTTGCGTCAGATAACTCATTCTGAATTGCGAGATACGCCCGATTTAAGGTTTGTTTGGATCAGTTCTTCGTCGACAATGCCTTTTCAGATCCATCTTTGGCGGTATGCTAAAGTAGCTCGTTCTACCCCAAAATCGTATATTTTACGTCAGATAAGTCATTCCGGATTGCGAGATAAGCCCGATTTAAGTTCCAATGGTCTGGATCACTTTTGTCGTCGATTAGGACTTTTCTGATTCGTCTTTAGCAGTAGGCTGAAGTGGCTCGTTCTTCCCCAAAATCATAAATTTTTCATCAGATAACTCATTCCGGATTGTGAGATACGGCGGATTTAAGGTCCAATGGTCAGGATCACTTCTTTCGTCGACCGAGACTTTTCGAATCCATCTTTGTTGGTAGGCTAAAGTAGCTCGTTCTTCCTCATAATCATATATTTTACGTCAGATAACTCATTCAAAATTGCGAGATACGCCCGATTTAAGGCCCGATGGTCTGGATCACTTCTGTTGTCGACAGGGCCTTTTCCGATAATCTTTGGCGGTAGGCTAAAGTAGCTCATTCTACCCTAAAATCTTATATTTTAGCTCAGATAACTCATTCCGGATTGCGAGATACGCACGATTTATGGTACGGCGGTCTGGATCACTTCTAGCTTGTTCTACCCCAAAATCATATATTTCACGTCAGATAACTCACTATGGAATGCGAGATACGCCCGATTTAAGGTCCAATGGTCTGGATCACTTCTGTCGTCGATCGAGACTCTTCTAATCCATCTTTGGCAATAGGCTAAAGGAGCTTGTTCTACCCAAAAATCATATATTTTACGTTAAATAACTCATTAGGGATTGCGAGATACGCCCGATTTAGGGTCCAATGGTCTGGATAACTTCTGTCATCGATCGGGACTTTTCTAATCCGTCTTTGTCAGTAGGCTAAAGTAGCTCATTCTTCCTCAAAATCATATGTTTTACGTCATATAACTCATTCCGGATTGCGAGATACGCCGAATTTAAGGTCCGATGGTCTGGATCACTTCTGTCGTCGACTCGGCCTTTCTGATCCATCTTTGGCGGTAGGCTAAAGTAGCTCGTTCTACTCCAAAATGATATATTTTATGTCAGATAACTCATTCCGGATTGCGAGATACACCCAATTTAAGGCCCGATGGTATGGATCACTTCTGCTGTCAACCGAGACTTTTTCTAACCCGTCTTTGGCACTAGGCTAAAGTATCACGTTCTTCCCCAAAATCATTTATTTTACGTAAGATAACTCATTCTGGCTTGCAAAATATGCCCGATTTAACATTCAATGGTCTGAATCACTTCTGTCGTCGACCAGGACTTTTTTGATCGGTCTTTGGTGCTAGGCTAAAGTAGCTTGTTATACCCCAAAATCATATATTTTACATCAGATAACTCATTCAGAATTATGAGATACGCCTGATTTAAGGTCCGATGGTCTGGATTACTTCTGTCATAGACCGGGACTTTGCAGATCCGTCTTTGGCGGTAGACTAAAGTAGCTCATTCTACTCCAAAATCATATATTTTACGTCAGATAATTCATTCCGGATTGCGAGATATGCCCGATTTAAGGTCCGATGGTCTGGATCACTTCTGTCATCGACCGAGACTTTTCTGATTCGTCCTTGACGGTGAGCTAAAGTAGCTCGTTCTACCCTAAAATCATATATTTTATGTCAGATAACTCATTCTGGATTACGAGATAGACCAGATTTAAGGTTCGATGGTCTAGATCACTTCTATCGTCGACCAAGACTTTTCTGATCCGTCTTTGGTGGTAGGCTAAAGTAGCTCGTTCTACCCCAAAATCATATATTATACGTCAGGTAACTCATTCCGGATTCCGAGATACGTCCAACTTAAAGTTCGATAGTTTGGATCACTTCAGTCGTCGACCGGGCCTTTTCTGATCCTTCTTTGGTGTTAGGTTAAACTAGCTCGTTCTACCACAAAATCATATATTTTACGTCAGATAACTCATTTTGAATTGCGAGACATGCTCGATTCACGGTCCGATGGTCTGGATCACTTCTGTCATCTACCGTGCCTTTTCTGATCCATCTTTTACTGATTGCTAAAGTAGCTCGTTCTAATCCAAAATCATATATTTTAAGTCAAATAAGTCATTCCGGATTGTGAGATACGCCCGATTTAAGGTCCGATGAAATGGATCACTACTGTCATCAACCGGGCCTTTTCTGATCCATCTTTGGCGGTATTTCAGAAATTCGGCTTGGGCAACCCGGCTTAGCCGGGTTGCTTGTCTAAAGTACCTCATTCTACCCGAAAATCATATATTTTAGATCAGATAACTCATTCTGGATTGCGAGACATGTTGAGGGTCAAATATTGCATATCAGACTTCGATTATTGCCAGATTTTACATACACAATAATGCTTAGTGGAGTATTTTAATTGTGTTTTGTTGCAGGATGCAATCAAGAGCGTTGACTGAAAACTGATAGTAAAAGCGTGGATTTGACACTCCGATGTCACAAAAGTAAGGGACGGATTCCAGGGGATCAAGATCGATGGATTTACACACCAGGGAGCCGAGGAAATCAAGCCGTTCATGTTAAAGAGGCCTGAAAGGAAGTCCAGAATGCAAGATCACAGGGTTCCCACCATCCGATTGACACGAGACTTCATACGTGGCCTGAACGCCCTATATTAACCGTAAACGTCAATTTTCAGCCATTGGATCCCTCTGTAAGTGGCCCAACGGACAGATTAGCCCCTTTAAACCTTAAGTGGGGCCCACCTGCTCTCTGGATTTGCCTCTATTTTGGATTCAACGCATAAAATGATATGATGGAAAAAATGGACGGAGCAGATTTTTCATATATACATCATAAGTGGACCCTACTGGCAGTGCAAGTACACAATGCACAAGTGCACCCGACGAGCACTAGACGGAGACCTTGGTCAAACGGAAGGAGACCCATCTCCTTCTCCTTCTCCAGCATGGACGGCAAGCGGACGGACGCTGTCCATCCGGTTTTTGACTGTGGGTCCCATACATCATGTATGCTGATGATCTGGACCGTCCATGGTGTAGATAGGCGGGGTATTAACCTCACCAAGGTGATCCTTTGAGACCATGGAAACTATTGGAAGATCCTGGCCGTTGACAGAAGGATGGATGACGGAATAGAAGATCAAGTGGGCCGCACTTATTTCCCTCCAAAAATACAGAGTCCCAGGTGATTTTTCGTCCTGAGTCGAATGAACGGAATGGATTCTCTGAATTTATCGATCGCAGCCTCAACAACCACGGCAGCAGGTGCGTGCGAAGTCTCTATTTCGCAAAAGAGACTTGCGGTTCACAGTTGTGGGCCCCATCCGGTGTGCAAACGGACAATCGGAACCGTTCATCCATTTCCTAGGGCAGCTACAACCTATGCCTAGCTGACAGAAATTGAAGAAGTGAAGTTCTTGGGGATCTCAGCCGTTCAAAAGCAAACGGACGGTAGAGCAGAAAGCCTTGTGGGCCACACTGAAATCAACCGGGTCTTAGGCTCTCCAAACTGTTTTTTGTCTTGAAGACAATGAACGGAGTGGATCTTACATACATCATCGTTTTTGAAACTCACCGATCGTCAGAGCTTGCGGTTCGTAACTCCGTTTCGCAACAGGGACTTACGGACGGGATTTGTGGGTCACCATCAGGGCTGAAAGTGGTCAATCCGGACCGTTCATCTTCTCCAGAAGGCCGAATCGACCGTAAAAACTAAGTTTCACTAAACCCATGCTCGCACACTCAAGAGAGTTGTGGTCAAATGCAGGCGGACGGTGAATCGAAACAATCAGGTGGACCACACCAAACGCAAGATAAATTCACTTCCTTGGCTGGTTTTTCGTTCTGCATTGAATAGACGGTTTGGATTGCTCTGAGGACGTCAATTTTGGGACTCACAGTTAACGCAGTCCGGCTCTGTTACGCAGGACTGCGTTTTCTAGAGTTCGGCTCTGTTACGGACGAGCTGCGGACTCTCCCTTCCACGGTCCCTTGTTGTTGTTATAAAAGAGAGAGAGAGAGAGAGAATGGAGGGGCATCTAAACTGGGAGGATCTGACGGAGGAGGCTAGGAGTTCGGTTGGGACGTCAAGAGAGAGAGAGAGACAAGGAGTAGAGTTTGGTTTTGTTAATTGTTTTCTTCTTCTTTTCTCTATTTTATTATGAGATCTAGCCCATTCATGTGTGGCTAAACCTCTTAGCTAGGGCTAAGAGGTGAAGCTTGTAGTGTGATGGGAACTCTTTGCTTGCCTTTTGTTTAAATTGATCTGATGTTGATTTGGGTTTAATTAAGGGAATGTTTTTAGTCTTTAATGGTCTGTTGTGACTAAAATTACAATGGGTCTGCGATGGCTTTGAGTATTTCCTTTCCTTTTTATGTATCTGACGTCAGGAAGCCCTGTTGTTCACCATCGTCTCCTGGGCATGGTTGGATGTCGGTACCCTTCCTAACCTTCATGATATAATTGATTGATTGGTAATTAGATTAATTCTGTTGTTTGCTTTGCCTCCTGGGCATGGTTTGGTGATGGAATCCATTCTAATTCATATACCTTTCATCTCTTGAAAACTATATCAACGTCAGTTCAGTTAATTTCTATGATTCTTTAATCCAGGCGTAAGATCTTCCTGATCTCTACAAGTGGATCCTCTGAATCCCTAGTGTTCCTTCTTTGAATTTCTCTTCAGTTTTAGATTATTATTTCACCATTATTCCTCAAAAATTATTTGATTTAGATTTCATATTAGGCTAGTTCTAGTTCTGGTTAACTTCAGATTACGTACAGGTTTTAGTCCCTGTGGATTCGACCTCGGTCTTACCGAGATTATTACTACATCACAACCCTATACTTGGGGAGTGAACAAGACACGCCCGATTTAAGGTCCGATGGTCTGGATCACTTCTGTCGTCGACCGGGCCTTTTCAGATCCATCTTTTTCGGTAGGCTAAAGTAGCCCGTTCTACCCCAAAATAGTATATTTTATGTCAATTAACTCATTCCAGATTACGAGATATGCCTGATTTAAGGTTCGATTGTCTAGATCACTTCTGTCATCGATAGGGCCTTTTCAGATCCGTCTTTGTCGATAAGCTAAAGTAGCTCGTTCTACCCCAAAATCATTTATTTTACATCCGATAACTCATTCCAAATTGTGAGATACGCCCAATTAAGGTCTGAAGGTCTGGATCACTTCTGTCGTAAACCGGGACTTTATTGATCTGTCTTTGGCAGTAGGCTAAATGTAACACCCCAATTTTCAGAACCCGAGTACACGACTCGGATTCCAAGAACCCAGGAGTTAGCTTTTGATAACGGTGATCAACCAATAAACCAAAGTGCGATATAGCGGGAATGAAAAATGTGTCATAGATATGACCCCAAAATAGGAACAATATTCGGGCCCACCCAGTTGGGGGCCACTTACAAAACCTTAAGTTCTATAATTTTCAAATGCATTAAAATAGAATCAATGGTTAAACTACTGATTTAGCCTGAAGTAGGCTGCTGCCTCCTGGTACGGCTCCTCCTCGACCTCGGCCACCTCCTATTCCACTGTGCATTCAACCCTGTATCCTCTGTATGGTTGAATATTGATGAATGAGTGGCCAGCTCAGTGTGATCTCCCCTCGAGATTACACACCGCCACCCTAAACAAGGAATAGCATAAAAGCACACAAGTAATCCAAAACACAGTGTATGCATTCTTATTTAAATGCATGGATGCAACGTCAGCACGGGGAAAACATCTAGACGGCCTATGTCCCAAGAAAAACATCCAGACGGACATTGGGGTCGTCACCCATGGATGTGACTGGTCGTCAGTGCAACACTTGGCGTAATCGCATGGGCATGAGGATCCAAGTCATCATCATAAATTGATCGGCTGGTCATTAGCGCAACACGCGACGTAATCATATGGGCATAATGATCTAAGCCGTCGTAGTATGCTATGCATGTATGATTTGCTAGCCCATTATTAGTCCAATTGCAATCAGCCATTTTTGAGTAAGCTCACGGTCACTACGGGGAGAGCAGAGCCCAGCGTAAGCCGACAGCTCGGGCATAGTGTCCCATTACCATAATTCCCGGCTCATGAGACCGCCGTCGTAGGGTGTGTGTAGGACCCACTAACATATGGCCAATCAATTCAACATAAAATGGGCCACCACTAATGCCGACTGGGAATAAAACGTCAAAATTACCAAAGGTCGCGACTAAACATGACGGCATGAATGGTACAAAGACGAGTAAACAACGATATTTAGAAAAGTTGTGAAGTTCATCCCAAGTCAAATAGGTTAAACCCCACATGGATGGTAAACCCCAAGGTTAATACTACAACCAAACCTCCAAGTCAGGGGCCTACTTAGATCACTACTAGTCTAGTTACACCCCAAGCGTAGACTGTCCTTTGATAAGAATTCCCATGGAGACACTCTAGCAATATGTGTGTCATAGCAACATGTATCACAATTTTGAAGGGAAATAAGAACAACAACTGAAATCGCATAACATACATGACATAAATGGCGGGATTATTTACTTAGGTAGTTCAAAGAAATAAATATTCTAAACAATAGTAAGCATGAGGATTATCACGTTAAACAGATAAAGGAAGTGAATAGTAAGCATGAGGATTATCATGTTACACTCCTCTTTGGGCTATTATCAGCCCATATGACGCCACCCGCCGATCCAATGGGCCTGACACTTATTTTCAATAGTTAATATAATGTACTGGCTGTGATGAAGGTTTGATTTGCCACTAACAACTCTCAGACGTTGGTGATAAGTGTGTTGAAGCAGTTATCATTAACATAAATGCTTTAATTTAAAGTGTTTAGGTACTCTTACCCTATGCGTGTCATAAGGCGCGCTCCGGCTCATGGAGGACCTGGGTGGATGGCTTTAATTTCGACTGGAACCTCCGTCCTACATGTATCGCGTTCAAGTCACTTGATTAATCCAACCCAATTTAAGTTGATGTGGGTTTTGAAGATAACACCCGTGTATCATTAGTGCGGGGTGTTACAGTCTACCCCCCTAAAAAAAAATTTTGTCATCGAAATTACCTTAGGTGTGCTATCGAACAGGTGAGTGTATTTTTCTCTAACTTCTTCTTCTCACTCCGACATTGCTTCTTCTTCCCCATGATGTGACCAAAGAACCTTGACTAGAGGTATAGTCTTTGTCCACAAGACCTGCTCATTGTGGTCCAAGATACGGATAGGTTCCTCATTGTAGGAGGCGTCATCTGTCAACTCGATTTGCTCCCAGCTAATGATGTGTGACTCATCAGGCGTATACTTTTTTAGCATGGATACGTGTGTTTCGACAAGAAAATAAATGCGTTTGATTTGAGGGATTTATTCAATGATAACAAAGAATGAATGAGAGAACATTGATCACATTTATTCTGAGTTCATTTACATCCTCAGATTCCCTTGATTCTGAAAATAAAGCACAATTAATGCAATGAATGAAAGAGAAGACAATTCGATGTAAATTTCGGCAGCATTTCGACGCCTGTTTTAGTCATCTCCTAGTACTTAGGAGGAATTGCTGAATCGATCAGCCAATCTCTAAGGAGATAGAAATTTCGATAGCATTCCGGTGCCTGCTTCGATCATCTCCTAGTACTTGGGAGGAATATGCTCTTCTGCTGATTATTCTTCTTTATACTTGAATAGAAGGAACTTGAAGACTTCAATCTATTTTGGCAGCATAACGACCTTTATCTTTACAGATTGCAGGGCAGTCTAGTTGTACGGACCTGCGCAATAGATGTCGGTTGCACGGACCCGTGCAAACCATCGTCATCTTCTCTCTCACCTTCGATCTCTCTTCTTGCTCCGCTTCTTCTCAAGAATCTTCAATCCTCTTAAATGAAGGAGGGGAGGGGGTATTTATAGGCCCTCACACGTGTGATACCTCGATTTTGGTGCCATGGGACCCACCTTTTAATGCTTTGGACCTTTTCACAAAGAACCAATCCCGAATTCCGTTGTGCGAACCCGCACAACTAAAAACTGATATTTTGGTTGCGTGGTCCCACACAACGGACATTTTAATTACGCAGTACCGTGCAATGGACATTGGTTGCGCAGACCTGTGCAAACCCCCCTTAAGCTATTTCTTTCTTCTTCTTTTCCAATTTTCTTTCTATCTCTTAATCTTCTCTTGCTTCAATCCTTTCTTCATCACCATTTTTTATGCCTCAATAGATACCCCCTCGATCCTTGTTTGATTGATTCCTGAAATCAAATGGAGGATCGATCTTCTTCTGACCAAAGAACTGAATGAACTACAATTGAAGGATAACTGGATGATCATGCTTGCATGGAAGACTGGATAATCATCTTTGTCTAGAAGATCGAGTGATCGCGTCGATCGGAAGACTTGAATGCTCATGTTCAAATGGAAGACTGGATGATCGCACTCGAATGGAAAATTTGATGATCGCGCTGGAACGGAAGACTTGAATGATTGCGCTCGAACGGAAGACTTGAATCATTGTGCTCGAACGGAAGACTTGAATCATTATGCTCGAATGGAAGACGTGAATCATTGTGCTCGAACAGAGGACTGAAATGACCCCAGCCAGTAGTATCAAGCGGATGTTTCACTAGAGAGGATAAAATTCTCTTTTCATCGAAACACATCTCTGCAACAGCTGTGACGACTTTGTCCCTGAGTATCTTGACCAGAGAGCTATCTTTCAACATCATCGTTGCTGCAACGGTCTCTTTGATAAACTCCAGCGACTTTTCCTTCAATTCTGTGTCTAGAAAGTTGTTCTTTAATGCTGCTCCTACCGCAACAACTTTTTGATTGTTTCCTTTATTCATGATCTGCATAATCCAAGCTTTTCGAATGATAATCTCTGCTGCCAAATTTATCAGAATTAGTATCTCATTACATTATAATTCTTTCAATTTAGCTTTATGAAGCATTGATAATTCTGAAATATATATTGAAAACTTCTTTTTTTTTAGGCTAATTGTGATATTCGTAATATGATAATGATTTAATCATTTCATCTTTGCGCTTGTCATCGTGCTTCGCATTGCATCCTTTGCATTCTTTATATCGCGATCTTGGAGATTTCATCTCCAACTCCAAAGTTTCAACCGCTGAGTCTTTTCTCGAGTCTTTTCTAGTTTGTGCTTCTTAGCATTTCTTCATAGACTTTTCCTTGGATCTTTGCTGATTCTGAAAAAATAGACAAGACTTCTTTCAATTTTCATTAATAACTTTTCAAAGGCTATAGAAATTACTGATGATGATTTCGTTTGTTCTTTGTCTTCATTAGATCTGGTACTTGGAGACTCGCAATATCATTGTTAAAACAATGAGGAGTTATGACATCGGACTATATAATTGGGCTTTTATGTAGAAGCAACTTTTGAACGTCCACCTTAAATCATACTTCATAATTCTCAGTATAGGAATTCCTCCACCGTACATAAGAGATTATCAGAAAGACCAAGGCATAAATTACTTTGAAGACCAAGGCATATATTACTTTGATGACCAAGGCATAGATTGATTTGAAGACATAAATCCTGCCCCCTTTCCCGGTAGATCTTCACATAAAGATTTCTTTAGAAGATAATATTTCCGAAGTGAAGCCTGCAGATACTCCTGAAGGATGGATAATTTTTTGCTGCTCCTTTTAACGAATCCAAAGAATATATCTAAATAGCTCTTGTCAATATATTAATTGACCTTAAAGAGCTGAACTTTTGAGTAGATAATTGCCAAGATATTAGTTGGCCTTGAAGAGTTGAACTTTTGAGTAGATAATTGCCAATATATTAGTTGGCCTTTACTGTTGCTGTAATTTGAACCTAATTCAAGAGAAATGCATTTTTTGCATATATTTTTCTTTTCAACATTTAAAATTTCATCAGGCAATTGCATATTTGAGCATATCTAAATTGAAATATGCATCTGCAACATTTTGAATGCTACACGTAGTTGATGCTTTTGAGCATATTTGATGCTTTTGAGCAATGGTGCTAGTGTACTTCGACTGACCATACTTTAACTAGACACGACTGACCTTGACCTGACTTGACTGGACTTTACTGAACTTGACCTGACCAGACGACTGAATTGGACTTGACGCTGGGCTCAAAGAGCAAGATAGTTTACCGCCAATTTCGGGCAATGGGCTCAAGGAGCAATTCTAGTTTACCACCAATTACGGGCAATAGGCTCATTGGAGCTTTGTAGGTCTTATGCGTAGTTGGCCATATATAGGCTTGGCTAGGCTACCTTAAATGATCATTTGCCATTGCTATCGTAAGATTTGTGTGGTTGGCCAATTTAAGCTTATTCCACTGCTTATTTCACTACCATGAATAATGAATCAATAATTGATACATCGCCATTGCTAATATGTTCTGAGAATGCTTATGGTTAGGATAATGTATCAGCTTGGCGATGATAACAATTTCAATAAGGTGAGATAAGATAATTTTGTATCAGCAATTGATGACAACAACAGTGATAGTTACTAATTTTAGCGATAATCATCGACGTTTTTCATTTGACGCTAGCTTTTGACGCTTACTATTGGCGCTTGCATTTGGCGATGACTTAATATGCTTAAAAGCCTGTATTTTATTCATATACACAAAAAATTCATTCTATGGTGAGAAATACATTTCACAGTTTCTTACTCACCTTTTTACTCACCCGTCTTGCCCCCTTTTTATTTTGGAAGTATCGTACCGATACTTTTCGAAATCAAAATAACGATCATCTCCTGAACTGGCAGGTATTGTAATGCATATCTGCATATCTGCAATGAATATACTTTTTATTGCGGCCTTACGTCTTTTGCCTCGCTCTTTTCTTTTCATTTGAGTATTTAGGCTATGACAGCTCGATCTTGTCAATTACTAACGGTTCCCCATACGAAGCATGTTATCGTCTTTTAACGCGGATGCCCCCAAAATTTTCTTTACTGAGTCTGTCATTTTTCTTCATCTTTTTATTTTCATCACGCTCTTTCATCGCAATTTCTCCCTTATCGATCATCTTTTGTAGCTTGTTCTTAAGGGGATCACAGTATGATGTCCGAATTTACGATGATAATGACAATAATCCATTCCTCTTGTATTTTCAATTTCTTCGAGGTATCGTTGCCGAGGTATTTCAATACTCTTCATAGCCAACAATTGATTCAGCATAGGGAGTATATCTTTTCTTGCAAACGAATACTTCATATGATCTTTATTTTTCCTGGACCTCTTATATGTCATTATAACCGCACAACCATTTATCTTCTTCATCGGTGTCTTTTTCAACATCCTGATAATCTTCTTTAGTTTCTTCTTTCCGAATGATGTGGGCTGATTTTGACTGAAAAGCAAACACTCTTCCCATCATCTTTTCAAGAGCATAAGCCTTCGTAGCAAAATTACGAAAGTTTCTCCAATCTTTATTAATCAGGTGGCATGCCAATTTTGGTCTCATGCCTTCTAAACATAGTTCTACTTTGTTCTGATTCCTGCGGAGGATGTTGACATGATGCTGCCAAGTCCTTCTATCGACTGATGAATTCTTCAACTAATTCATTTTATTCTTCATGAATAGAGGCCAATTCAGTCAAACTAACTTCTCGATCCGAAGAGAAAATGTTTGACATAAAAGCAGCCTGCATCTGTTCCCAGGTATTAATAGATCCTGGGATTAAACCTGAATACCATCTGAAAGCTCTTCCTGTCAGAGAAGATCCGAATAGTCGTAGACAATATTGAGGAATTCTAGAGGAATTTTCCATCTTTGTTATGAAATGCATCATATGCTCTTCTGATGATCCGTTCCCGTTGAATTTCTGAAAGTTTGGGTGTTTGAAGTCAGTGGAAAATGACATTTCTTCTATTTCACGAGGATATGGTGTCTAATATTGAAAATTTTGATTTTGACTTCGTTCTCTAGATGAATAGATTCGATAACCATCTACCGAATTTTTTCCTGTGTGATATTCTGAGTAATATTAGGCATTGGCTCTTGAAATCTAACCGCTTACGATTGTGGCCTCTCTACTTATGGTTCAATGTTGTTCACGGCAGTCGCCGTTGGAATATTAGGGACTTCTTCAGCCATATGCTCATCTAGTGGAAACTGATCGGGTTGATTAATATCTGTCGACGAGCTTTCAGTTTCTTTATACTTCGATTGTTTTGATATTGAAGCGGGAAGCGAGCGTCGTGCTACTAACGTTGTTGAAGAAGATGAACTATTATTCGATTTGAAACTAGAGTACTGTCGCTTCGAAGAACTAACTGACTCAAACTGTGGTATTTTCAATGCATGAGTTTGCTTGAAATCTTTTGCAGAAAGTGCCGTGAGCGAATATTCACTGATCACGGTCGCCTTCCCTTTTGTTTTTTTGAACTTGCGATGATTCTGTGGAGGATGTCTTGACGGCTATAGTTAACGGTATCGGAAGACCTTTTGGAGTGACGGGCCTTTCTGTTTTTCACGAATGAGATGATCGTATGACCGAAGCAGGACTATGTCTCACGATACTTCACATAATCGACCCAGTACTTGGAGAGATGATGCTTCTTGCAGAAGTAGATTGAACTTTCTAACTTCTAGGTGTTACTATCCTCCATCCTCCTTCATCTTCTTGAACTACTGGTAAAACAGAGATTGTTCCATCCATTACACCAAATTCACTACCCTTTATCACAGCAGACTTTGCTTTCTCTGACGTTTTCTACTTACCTGGAGACAAAAATATAAAATTGCAATCAGGCATCTACGTGATATGTCATTCTATCTCAGATATGAAGGGGAGGATGTTCCCACTGAGAGTCGCCATTTTGGCATCTATACAAATGCCAAAAATGATAAATGTTCTCTGAATATTTTCTAAGTTACCATCGAATAATGATCCCTAGCAGAGTCGCCATTTTGTTTCGACAAGAAAATAAATGCGTTCGATTTGGGAGATTTATTTAATGATAACAAAGAATGAATGAGAGAACATTGATCACCTTTATTCTGAGTTCATTTACATCCTCGGATTCCCTTGATTCTGAAAACAAAGTACAATTAATGCAATGAATGAAAGAGAAGACAATTCGATGTAAATTTCGGCAGCATTCCGACGCCTGTTTTAGTCATCTCCTAGTACTTAGGAGGAATTGTTGAATTGATCAGCCAATCTCCAAGGAGATAGAAATTTCGACAACATTCCGGCGCCTGCTTCGATCATCTCCTAGTACTTGGGAGGAATATGCTCTTCTGCTGATTTTTCTCCTTTATACTTGAACAGAAGGAACTTGAAGACTTCAGTCTATTTCGGTAGCATAACGACCTTTATCTTTACAGATTGTAGGGCAGTCTAGTTGCACAAACCCGCGCAATAGATGTCAGTTGCACGGACCAGCGCAAACCATCTCCATCTCTCTCTCCTTGCTCCGCTTCTTCTCGAGAATCTTCAATCCTCTTACATGGAGGGGAGGGAGTATTTATAGGCCCTCGCACGTGTGACACCTCGATTTTGGTGCCATGGGACCCATCTTTTAATGCTTTGGACCTTTTCACAAAGAACCAGTCCTGAATTCCGTTGTGTGAACCCGCGCAACTGATATTCTGGTTGCGCAGTCCCGTGTTTGGTTGCGCGGTACCACGCAATGGACATTGGTTGCGCAGACCAGCGCAAACACCCCTTAAGCTATTTCTTTCTTCTTCTTTTCCAATTTTCTTTCTATCTCTTAATCTTCTCTTGCTTCAATCCTTTCCTCATCACCATTTTTTATGCCTCAACAACGTGAAAGACGTGAATACCGGCCAATGTAGTAGGTAGTGCAAGGTGGTATGTCATGGCCCCTACATGATCCGAGATCTCGAACAGACCAATGAAACACGGTGCTAGCTTCCCCTTCTATCCAAATCTCATTAGACCCTTCATGGGTGACACCTTCAGGAGTATGTGATCGCCAACTGCAAACTCTAGGTTGCGACGTCGATTGTCTGCGTAGCACTTCTTTCTGCTCTAGGCGGTACACAAACGCTTTCTGACCACATCAATGACCTGAGTAGTAGCCTGAACCAGCTCTGGACCCAACAAGCTTCTTTCCCCGATTTTTGCCCAACACTGTGGGGCTTGGCAAGGGTGACCATAGAGGGCCTCATATGGTGTCATGCTAATGCTGGACTGGAAACTGTTATTGTATGCGAATTCTGTCAGTGCCAGGTGATCATCCCAGTTGCCCTGAAAGTCCAGGACGCATGCCCTCGACATATCTTCTAGAATTTGATTCACCCTTTCAGTCTGTCCGTCTATCTAACGATGGACCGCCGTACTGAACTTGAGTTCCATGCCCAATTCTTCCTGCTGCCTCTTCCAGAAGGCAGAAGTAAATCTGGAGTCTCAATCTGATATAATTTCCCTCGGAATTCCATAGGATCGCACGACTTCCCAAATATATAATCTTCCCAAACTATCGGTGGAATCTATAGTGTGGATTGTGAGGAACCTGGGGGCCTTTGTCAATCGATCAACAATGACCCAGATCAAGTCGTGTTTCCTCTGCGTCCTAGGGAGACCAGATATGAAGTCCATAAAAATGTTGCCCATTTCCACTCGGCTAAGGGTAATGATTGAAGGAGGACAGCAGGTTTGCGATGCTCGGCCTTGATTTTCTGGCACACCATGCATTTTGACACAAAGTCAGCGATATCTCTCTTCATATTGCTCCACCAGTACTGTCTTTTAACATCGTTGTATATCTTGGTACTTCCTGAGTGGATAGCTAATTTGGAATGGTGGGCTTCTATCATCACTTCCTTCCTCAATTCGGCGTTGTTCGGAACGCATACTCATCCCTGATACCGAAGACCGTCGTCGCTACCAATTCTCCAATTCGGTATCTCCTTGTTCATACACCTTTCTTTCATCTTGACCATCCATTCATCCTGGTCCTAAGTGGAGATCACATAACGAGCCAGAGTTGGCTCCACAGTTAATAAAGTTACAAAAGTATCTGGTTCGTCGAGAGTGAGCTGGATATCGAAGTCTTGTACAAATTCCATCATCTCTCATTCCTTGATCATCAGGGTGGCTACTAGCTCATGCTTCTTCTTCCGACTTAGAGCGTCGGCCACGGAGTTTGCCTTGCTAGGGTGGTATGAGATATCGAAGTGGAAGTCCTTAAGTGTCTCCTTCCACCGCCGCTGGCCCATATTCAGATCTTTTAGTGTGAATATGTATTTTAGGCTCTTGTGATCGCAGAATAACTGAAAATCTTCCCCGTATTGGTAATGCCTCCATATCTTTAAGGCAAAAATCACCGTTGCCAATTCCAGGTCGTGGGTCGGGTAGTTCTCCTCGTGTTTCTTTAATTGGAGAGAGGCGTACGCGATCACTTTGTCGTCTTGCATCAGAACGTAGCTGAGACCCATCTTCGAGGCATTGCTATATACCACGAACTTCTCCCCTTCTTGTGGGAGAGTGAGCACCGGCACGGAAGTTAATCTCATCTTTAACTCCCAGAACGCTGCCTCTGCGTTCTCATCCCATATAAATCGGGTGTTCTTCTTTGTCAGCTGAGTGAGTAGTCGCGCGATTCTGGAGAATTCCTTAATAAAGCGTCGATAGTACCCAGCCATGTCTAGAACACTCCAAACTTCGATCACTGTAGTGGGCTGCTCCCACTTGGACTACTTCCACCTTAGCTGGATCGACTGATATCCCCCTGCTTTCACTACGTGCCCCAAGAATTTCACTTCCTGCTCCCAAAACTCGCGCTTGGACAAGTTGGCCTACAGCTGGTTATCTTTTAGCATACTTAAGACTGTACGCAGATGTTCTTCATGCTCCTCTTGGCTTTTGGAGTAGACCAAGATGTCATCGATGAATACGATTAGGAATCGGTCCAAGTAAGGTATAAAAACTCAGTTCTTCAGATCCATGAAAACCGCCGGAGCATTTGTGAGATCGAAAGACATCACTAGGAACTCATAGTGCCCATAACAAGTCTTGAAGGCAGTCTTCGGGATGTCCTCATCCTTAATCCTTAACTAGTGATACCCCGATCGCAAGTCTATCTTGGAGAAGTCATTGGCGTCTTTCAACTGATCAAATAGATAGTCGATACGCGGTAGGGGATATCTGTTCTTGATTGTCACATCGTTCGGTCTCCTGTAGTCTGTATAGAGACGCATCAACCCATCCTTCTTCTTGACAAAGAGGACCGGTACTCCCCAAGGAGGAACACTGGGACGGATAAAGCCCTGAGCTAGCAGCTCATCAATCTGACTGCTCAACTACTCCATCTTACAAGGTGGCATGCGAAACGGAGGGAGTGATATAGGAGCAGTCCCTGGCTTGAGGTCGATGCAGAAGTCTATCGCTCTTCTAGGGGGTAGCCTTAGTATCTCTTGAAATACTTCTGGGAAATCTCGGACTACCGATATCTATCTGATGGTGACCTCTGCTAACTCAGCTTCCTCTAGAGCCTGCAGGCTGTCGAATTCTTGGCACCTGCCCTTACCTTTCAAGGTGAAAGAGGCTTGCCCTGGGATGGATATAGTCACTGTTTTGTCGTGACAATCCATGATCACGCATACCAACGTAAGTCAGTCCATCCCAAGGATGACATCAAATTGCCTAACAGGCATGACAATTAGGTCCACAATAACCTTGCGATTTGCGAGAGTCATGGGACGTGCTTTACATACTTTATCGGTTTTCACAAACTTGCCCATAGGGGATGCTACAACTAAGGGTTGTCACAATTCAAAATTTACGACTCTTCTTAACTAATCTAACAAATAGTTTAGCGAACTAATAACAAATATCTATGGAAAATAACTGAGAGCAATAAGGAAAGTTCAATCAATGAGAGTACTAGGACTTTCGAATCCACCCCTAATTATCCTAACTCTTGTTTTACCTGTTGATTCACTCTGATTCAGATTGATATAAATTTAATAAATAAAGCACACTCTATGTCCTTGGTTGGGCACACAAAATGTATAATCCCTTAGAGCATAAGGATCACATCTTTCCATCCATGGTCAGGTATGAAGAGATCTAGATTCCTATTTCTTTCTCTATAGGAAACCTATTCATGGTCAGACACAAGCACCTAGAATAAGATTCCAAACAACATCCACATCTAGACTTTGGTTAAGCTCATAGAATGGAGAAGTACAGAATTTTAGTTAAACACACTAGAGAAAGAAGCAAATCAATTAAATCAAAATAAATTCAACAATAAACAAGAGTCATTCAAATTAGGGGCTTCATATCAGCCCTAGCTAAAAAATTAGCAATCCATAAAATCAATTAGAAAGAAGGAATCCTTCTCACGTTCACTGTAATGCCCCAAATTTTGCCAACCTGGAGTTAGATGTCCTTAGGCAAGGGGTAGATCTTAACACCTTATGAACCTCTCAAACCTCAAATCCTTTAGGAAGTAGACAAAGTTAACTAAGTGCTAAACTAGATTAGCTACGAAATCCATTTGAATCACTTTAAATACGATCTGCAAGACCCAAAACGTGTAGAATCATTGACGCTAGGTTACCCTAAAATCTAGGACCAATCCCATTACCCAGTTGCTCTCGGGAGAACATTGAAACTCCGTATCGGATCTGGACCGCACGTCGGAAGTCCGATTACCACGAAATTAATAATTAGGACCACCTTGCTGGGCTTGACAACCATCTCAGAAATCAAATCCAGATAGTGTCCCGGGACTATTTGCTTGAGCCCGGAGTGAAGAGTGTGAGAAACGTGAAAATAATTAGAAATAAATTCCGAATTTAAGTAAACTGAGACTTGTCACTTGCGGGCCAAATATAAGAAATCAGACCGTCGGAATCTGACCCAAATATACCCTCAGATCAAGGGAAATTTCATACACATGGCAGTGTACTTGTAACCTTGATCGAATTGCGATGACCGTTGAACTGAAACTGGTCCGCCACGTGTGATCTGGGAACCCGATTAGAATGAAAACTTAACTCAACCTGGATCCAAGGTCGGTGACCTTAAGTCCGACCTTTGGCTCAAGGGGGGATCCAGAAGTGCTCCATTGAGACGGAACAGACCTACTTTGGCTATAACCTAAGTATACCTTGGCCCTGAGTCTAATTTGGAGTGTTTTGAGCCTATATAAGGACCTTAAACCCTCTCTCATTCAGCCCATACGAATTTAAGAGAAACCCTAGGAGAGAGAAGAGAGAAAAGAGAGAGAAAGTGTGAGAGAAGTGAGAGAATCTTCCTGCTCTTCTACCCTGTCGATCTATGTGCTTAACCATCACTATCTAATCGCTTTTCCTGCGATTCCGTCTTCCTTCTTAGGTAAGAAAACCTAACCCTAACCTGTTTTAGAGCTCCAAGTAGTGTGAGTTGTAAAATAACTAATCTGAGTCATGTTGTAGGTTGTCAAATCACCGTAGACGAAGACTTAGAAATTCTTTCGTGTTCGTTACGCTTTTACAGCATAAGGTGCGAACTTTAGACGTATAGGTTAAGGTTTTCAAAGCTTTCAATGTCAGATAATGATAGATTCATGATCTGGGTGTTATTGTACATGCATAATGCGACGTTCATTTTGTGATTCAGTTACGTATGCAAATTATGGCATATTGTGTATTCTGTAAATTTGTAGAAAATACCGTATGCGTAGAAATTTTGAAAGTGTGTTTGCCATGATAAATTACCGTATGTACATGCTATATATATGTGTGTGTGTAATACTTACTCGGCGAAAAGATTCGTCCAAATACATGTTTTTGCTAATATATGTTATGTATGTTAAATAAGTGTATTCTAAGTGTTTGTGAAAATGCTTGTAAGAGTAAATACTTGGATGATTGTGCTTTCGGTAGGTGTTGAGATAGGATTCTCAACTACCTTAGAGATGTATACGATTTTCTCCATGTTAGTTGTTTAAATTAATCTCTTACTTATGAAATGTATGTGTTGTATTTCCTGTTTACATTGTGCTTTATAACATGCTTATTAACATGTTTGAATTACTTGTTAATTATGCTTTGACTACTATACATACCTTCTGGTTATGGATTGAATGTTATTGGGGCTATGTGATAGTCCAGGCAATCGGTAAAGAGATTGTATTCGTGGCTAAGATTCGTTCGCCACATAGGATGTGTTTAATGAACTTGACTCGTACTTCAGTTGGCGACAGTGGTTAGGCCACGCGAAGTGCTTATGCACTTCATGTCGTTCAGTTGCTTGTGCGCTCGTGCTAGTTAAGCTCGTCAAGCAACCCGATCTGTCTAATGTATGTTCACCATGTTTGGACGCTACTGCTTGAACCTAAGGTACCAAACTTACCAGTGTAATCCCGTTAACCTTGGTACCTCGATCCGCTAAGACTCATGAACCGGACATGGTGGTATGGGACACCGTGGTCGAGCTGTCGGCCTACGCTGGGGCGATGTGCCTCCCCATAGTGACCAGTGAGCAACCCAGACTCGTGAGCCGAATACAGTGGTATGGGACATTATATTCGAGCTGTCGGCCTACATTGATAAGGTAATGGGGGAGTGGTGTAATGATTACGTGTAACAGCCCTGACAGCCCTTTGTAGTGACCTCGAGCATACTCTGAATCTGCAGAGAGGCGACGAGCCTTCCCGTAGTAAACAGAGTATAAACTAGGCCTGTATTGATAGGTGATGGGGGAGAGGTGCAACGAGTGCATGTAACAGCCCCGGCAGTCCTTTACAACAACCTAAAACCATATCATCGTATGAGATCATCTAGGACTGACGACCCTAGAATGGATCATTGTTTGGGAATGATATAAGGAAGGTACCTTAGTTTCCCAATACTGCTGTATGAAAAGGACTAACAATAACTCGATAATCATGCTCATAACATAGAACTGCATGTGCCTGGAAGATGTGGAGCACTGAGGGATGAACGCATGCCGCGGATGTAAGATGGTGTCGTACGAGGGTGGTTTGGCAAGGGCATGCATCATGACTGCATTTCATACTTGCATTAATAAGAGTATTTAGGAGTGTTTGATTGTACTGCTTTATCATTACTGCTTGACTGAATTGATAACATGTTAACCTATGCTCTATTGTTCCACTGAGTTGATCACTCAATCCCATGTTACAGGACGGTGTTTTAAACACCAAACCAGACCCTGTTTGAGTTTCAGATGATGGCGGTGTTGCGAAGGGGAGCTGAACTTTTATGATGATGAGGAGGATTTCTCCTTTATGCAGTTTTCAGGCGGGTTCCTGTGAGCCGTGTCCTGATCGACGGGGCTTTCTGGGATGTTGACTAGAGGACATTACACCTTTGGTATAATTTAAAATTTTACATGTAATTACCTAACCTGGTAACATTATCACACTCTGGAGACTTACCACAGTTTATATATTTTATATATCTATCACAGTCTTCCGCTTATTTAAACTAATCGTCTCTTGAGTATGATATGTTGTTTTGGCTTAATCTCATTCATGTTTCATGCACTAATACGAACAACAGTCAATCATCATTCTTTATGTTGCATAAGTGATGTGTTGGAACTCGGGAGTTGAGTTTATGCTGGCGTGCGAATAGTGGAGAAAGTCGGCTGCACTCTTACGCACGAGTGGCGGTCGCAGAAGCTCTCTTTACGCACAGCATGAGTAACTTCTTTACGCAGCCAAGATGTCATGCAAAATAGCACCACCTCCCTTGATTATTTTTTCAAAGAAACGTTGTATCTTGGGACGTTTTTGACTGCTCTACACAATGGACGGTTCAGATCATGCATCTGATCAAAGATGGTGGGCCACGGGATCCTAGAACTCACGGACGTGCAAAACAGAGGGACCTGCGAAGTCTCTTACATTGTTCTGATGGTGGGGCCCACTTTCTTTCTATTTTGATAAATCCATGCCATCCATTAGATGCAGGACGAAATTTCAGTCAGGAAAAGTTAGTTTTTACTTGGTTTTAGTCCGGCCCAAGGAAGAAAATCGCATTGCACTGGTTTGAACATTACAGGACTGCTTGCTTGTGACCTCTGTACCGCATACGTGTGTACGCATGGGTGAAAAGTATCAACATGTTTTTAAAGTTTTCAATCCCCTCTACAAGATGAACGGCTTGGATCGGCCTGATGGATGATGTAGGTGGTCCACCAGCATCCACTAGACAGACACTGTTCGTCCGTTACGCAGCCAGAAAAATGGCAATTGCCGTTTTTGAGATGAAGACGGGTCAAACATCAGTTTGACCATCTTGCAGTGTAGTGCACGTCGCATACATGTACACTATGTATGCACACGTGCACATACAAGGCCCACTGTGATGTTTCTAAGAGATCCAATTTATCCATTCATTTTGTCTCCCCATTTAAGGGGTTGAGACCAAAGTTGAGGCATATCGAGATTGTAGGTGGGCCCAGAATCAACGGTTTATGGGCTGATCTGTCACTTGGGGCATTTCTATAGTGATCCAATGGATGAAATTTAATATGTATAGTTAATTTATAGCACTCAGACCATGTATGAAGTTTCAGGCCGAATAGGTGGTTGGAACCATGTGATCTTGCATTCTGGACCATTCTCAGGCCTTTTTTTGACGTGAACGGCTTGATTTCCTCGGATCCATGGTGTGTAAATCCATCGGTGTTGGTCCTCTGGAATCCGTTCCTTACTTTGGTGACTTCGGAGCGTCAAATCCATGCTTTTAGTACTCTTTTTCAGTTAATGCTCCTGATTACTCCCTGCAACAAAAACACGATTAAAATATGACAGTAAGCATGATCATATACGTAAAATCAGGTAATAACTGGGGTCTAATATGCAATCTTCGACTCTCATCAGCTCCCTTGAGGCGGAATGCCCTGATCTGCATCCTCTGAAAGCAATTCGGGGTGCTATGGTTGTTCTTCTCATAGTAACCACAGCCTTCACCAGAGGGCAGAGGTGGTGCTCGCGCGATCAATGGCCTGGGTCTTCCTGCAGGGATAGGCAAGGTAGGAGGAAGTTGTCTCGGTCGGGACGGGGCATCCCAAGTTGGTAGGCGGGAATAGATGGTGCGCTCAAAGTCTTTTTCCACCCTCATTGCTTTATCTACCAATTCCGGAAAGTCCCCGAAATCCCAAGTGCATAGACGGGATTATATCTCGGGCTTCAGTCCTTCCTTGAACTTCTCCAGTTTGTACTCCTCATCCTCGAGGGCCTTCAACACGTACCGTGATAGCTCATCAAACTTTGCCTTGTACTAGGCGACCGTCATGTTTCCCTATTCCAACTTCAGGAATTGTGCGATCTTCGTGCTCTAGCATGAGCGTGGAAAATACTTCTCCAGGAACTTTATCCTGAAGCTTGCCCAAGTCCATGCATAATCAGCTGGCACCCCTCTCTGCACGCTGCTCCACTAGTTCTCGGCCTCTCCCTCGAGCAGTTATACGGCTAAGGTGACCTTCTGAGAGTCAGTACACTCTAAAGGTACCATCATCTTGGCGATTTGCGCCAGCCAGCGTTCGGCCTGAACCGGGTTGGGTGTCCCCCCAAAAGTCTGCGGATGGAGTCGCATGAATCGTTCGAGCACATCAGAACCCCTCGTATCCCTATCCCTGGATGTCGCCCTGTGGTCTCTCTCCCAAAGAGCCTCCCTTACCAGCATGTGCGTATCCTGCTACTCCCTAACAAATGTGTCTTGCTGCTGTTGCATGGTGGCAGCCATGTGTACAAAGGCTGTGTAAGCCGCCGCCTCTGTTGTTATCTCCGCTCGTGCGTCTACCGAAGGTGACCGCCGCTCAAAGTATTGTGATGGCAGTCCTGACGGGATGAATTAGGGGGAAGGAGAATCCCCTACGGTTTTTTACCTTGCTTCATTGTTTGCCTCTCCAAGGGAGAGACCGGGTGTATACACGAGGCTACGTTCTCTCTGGCATTCTGTCGATGGTATGGGGTGAATGTCGACCATGTGGGTCTGTCGTGACCTCGTCACAGGCGGCATGACTTCCTGCGAGGTTAGATTTCCATGGTTCAGGAATATAAGTGGAAAGAACGGTCCCTAGCTAACATGAAGCATTATAAGGGGAGAGTTTGTATGGTGAGGGAGTTCACCCTTCAGTTAGCACTTTTGGTTTGGATTTTCCAAGGGAGCTAAGGTTCGTGTTTCTAAGTTTATTATTTTCCAAGGAACCCTAGGTGATGCTAAGTCCTTCCTAACTAGTCGGGATCTCTTCATAGCTTAAATATTCAACATTATTAAGCCTAAGGGACCTAAGTGTTCTTGTTTCTATGTTCATTCATCCTAGCTATTCTTCTAAGGGGAGTATTTCTAAGTTTTGCCTAAGTTAATCTCTTAAGGTTCGTATATTGTTCCCACAGCCAGGCTATCTCATACTTCACTTTGATACCAACTTGTAACACCCCAGTTTTTGAAACCCGAGTACATGACTCGATTCCAAGAACCCAGGAGTTAGCTTTTGATAACAGTGATCAACCAATAAATCAAAGTGCGATATATCGGGAATGAAAAACGTGCCATAGATACGGCCCCAAAATAGGAACAATATTCGGGCCCACCCAGCTGGGGGCCACTTACAAAACCTTAAGTTCTATAATTTCTAAATGCATTAAAATATAATAAATGGTTAAACTACTGATTTAGCCTGAAGTAGGTTGTCACCTCCTGGTACGACTCCTCATCATACAGCTCCTCCTCGACCTCGGCCACCTCCTGTTCCGCTGAGCATCCATCTATCCCTGTATCCTTTGTACAGTTGAATATTGATGAATGAGTGACCAACTCAGTGTGATCTCCCCTCAAGATTACACACCGCCGCCCTAAACAAGGAATAACATAAAAGTACACAAGTAATCCAAAACACAGTATATGTAGTCTTATTTAAATGCATGGATGCATGAATGCAACGTCGGCCCAACAAAAACATCCAGACAGCAATTGGGGTCGTCACCCATGGATGTGACTGGTTGTCAACGCAACACTCAGCGTAATCGCATGGCATGAGGATCCAAGTCATCATCATAAATCGATCGACTAGTCATTAGTGCAACACGCAACATAATCGTATGGGCATAATGATCCATGTCGTCGTAGTATGTTATGCATGTATGATTTGCTAGCCCATTATTAGTCTAATTGTAATCAGCCGTTTATGAGTAAGCTCACGGTCACTACGGGGAGAGCAGGGCCCAGCGTAGACCGACGGCTCAGTCATAGAGTCCCATTACCACCATCCCCGACCTATGAGACCGCGTCGTCTTAGGGTGTGGTAGGACCCACTAACATGTGGCCAATCAATTCAACATAAAGGGACCACCACCAATGCCGACTGGGAATGAAACGTCGAAATTACCGAAGGTCACGACTAAACATGATGGCATGAATGGTACAAAGATGAGTAAACAACGGTATTTAGGAAAGTTGTAAAGTTCATCCCAAGTCAAATAGGTGAAACCCCACATGGATGGTAAACCCTAGGGTTAATACCACAACCAAACCTCCATGTCAGGGGCCTACTTAGATCACTACTAGTCTAGTTACACCCCAAGCACGGACTCTCCTTTAATAGGAATTCCCATGGAGAGACTTTAGCAATATGTGTGTCATAGCAACATGTATCACAATTTTGAAGGGAAACAAGGAACAACAACTGAAATCGCATAAGATACATGACATAAATGGCGGGATTATTCACTTAGGCAGTTCAAAGAAATAAATATTCTAAACAATAGTAAACATAAGGATTATCATGTTAAACAGATAAAGGAAGTGAATACAGTTTATTTCCATACACAATTCTCCATTAGTCTAGTTAGCCATTTACACTACTAAAACTACCATTTCTAGTCTAGTTAGGGATGGAAAGCTTAAGGGGAGGAAAACCACCACCAGACACGTTGTAGGATGCTCCCAGAGGCAAGTTGCCTTGAGAAGATAGCGAATTCCTACCACTCACGTAATTCCCTGTATAAGTTTATTTACGTTAGACAATGAGCCATGAATGAGGGTTGGAAGGTCTTAAGCCAAGTTGTTTGGGTCTCAACCAAGGGCGATCAAGCCCATCAACTTGTGATCTCCATGCAAGGGGTTATGTTTATCTGTAATGGAGTATTACCCCAGGAGGCTTAAACCCTGCTTGAAAGGGTCATTGGCCCACACCACTAGTAAATTTTGGTGATCGTCACTTCCCATGGTTGGAACCTCATGGGGCCCACCCTGGTGCTTAGAAGAGTTTTAGTAGGGGATGCCTACCCGAACTGTCCATATGGACGGCTGGAGTTAGAAGCATAAATCATAGTGGGTGCCCACGTGGGGCCCATCACGCATCTGGTACATATCTATGTATGCCTTCTATGATATATTTATATGTATATTTATCTGCTACCTAAATCAAATAGATAACAGTGATAAAATTAAATAAAAAAACATTAAAATGAAGGAGAGGATGTCCAGATCTGGATGTCATTGAGGAATGTCAGCCCAGCCCTGGCTGCAGCGTCACAGATGGACGGCTTGGATGCAAGGTCTTGTGATGGACTGCCAAAATTTCCACAACCCAGTGCAGCCCAACAACAGTTAGTGCGTGGCCCACCAACACGTACGTCGTGACCCACAACTTATACGTCGTGTCGCCAGCAGCCTAATGGTGTGGTCCATCTGATAGACGACATAGATGACCGCACATAGTGCGTGGGACCCACTGACTGGTCATGCAGGTAAAACACGTATATCATGGTGGGGTCCACATATGTGGTATGTTGAATACATGCAAATATATGTATATATTCATATTTAACAATATTATAGTGTTACTTTTTTGCCACCACTAGCTGCTAACGTGCAGGCACTAAAGGCCTGGATACACACCATGCTACTGAGGTGCGGTCCATACGACTGCTGTATTTGGGCCGTGCATGGATGGAGGGTGCAGACGCAACCCATCAAGGTGGGGTCCAATGTTGTACAGTCCACCAACATATTGGTGAGGCCCACCTGCATTTGTGCAGGCCTAACATAGGTGCAGCCCACCCGAACGTGTTCCCAGACTTGCTGAGAGCTGCTCCCATGCAGCGCCCGATTCTCTGCTCAACTGCAACTGAACTCCACCATCTTCTCTAGGCCCGATTTAGCTGAATAGGCCTGCAGCAACCCCATGAACTACGGCTAGCTTCAGTCCAAATCCCAGCCATTTTTTTGGCTTGTCTTCTTGGTTTGGAAGACAGCCATTGCTTGGCTTGTCTACAACACCAAACAGAGCTCCATGCTACTCGACTATGGCTCGACATGCGGCCGTCATTTGGGATCGTTGCCTGACTAAAAACCTAACCATTGCTCTATTGGTTTCAGTTCCAGAACAGGGCCGTTGTATGGTCTGTTGTAACACACGTTTTCAGCTCCAAACAGAGGTCGATGAAGACTCGTTCCTCAGCCGAATCACAGCTATTTATATGCCTAGTTTTGGGCCGGGATACGGATATTGTTTAGGCCTGGAATCATCTTGGAAGTAAGGTCATTGGTTGGCCTAGTTCCATCTCGAAATAAGGTCCCTAAACCATTCGACCTTGGCCTAATGCATGGCCTACTGGAAGGCACGTTCCCTGTTCAAAATTGAGCTTCAGTTGGGTTGGTTTTCAGCCTAGAATAGGGCCATGGATTGGCTCAGTCCAGTCCGAAACAGGGACTCGACAACAGTCTCATAGCCATTGATTGGCCTGCCCTCTGAGCTAGTTTTTGAAGCTTTACAGAGAGCTCAAAACAGACTTTTCATGAGGCCTGACGTGTGGCCTTAAACGGCCATTGCTTTGCCTGGCCCAACATCACTGCGGCTAGACCGAACCCAGCCATTGCTAGGCTTGGCTGCTCCGATCCAGACGAGCATTTCCTACAACTAGTTAAAACTACACGGAAGCGAAAATACAGAGGGAAGATGTTTTTCCCCAGGGATGGCTGAATCTTTCCTTACCTATGTGAAAACAGAGGATCGGTCTCCCTGTCCCTCCTTTCCTTTCTTCCCTCACTCACTCTCCCTTGCTTGTGGTGCTACTACGGGTCCACACTGACCCGACTCAGCGTGGTTTTCCCACAGCTGAGGAGGTGTAGGGTGGGTGCACTGAGTTCACCCTCTGCTCACGGCCACACCCTTCTCTCTTTTATCCCTCTTTCCGGCTTGACTCGACCGGACTGCCACTGACTCGTCTCAACCTAGCTGTGTTGGATCGACGCAGTGCGGCACCAGGCCTGTCTCTCTCATCCTCTCATGCTATTGGCGCACAGCTCTCTGTTTCTACCTCCTAAAATCTCTTCCTCCCCTCTTCCTCTTTCTCTTGGCATCAATCCAGGGCGGTAGAGTGTCCTTTTATGGCTGAGGGGAGAGTGCATGAATGGTGGAGATTTCTCCCTACAGCAGACGGTCGAGATCGCACCAGTCCTTGTCTTCCCAGATAGGAAGCTTTTCTCTCTCTTTTTCTTCCACAGGTCCAGTTGGCCATTTTGGCAATAGGAGAAGCATGCTTCCAATGGGAAAATGAACGGCTGGGGTTGCACAACCGAACCGATCGTGAACCGTCCAGGTGATCTCATCATGGCCCCATCTATCGGATGCCTTCCACGTGCTAGGCGTTAGACGGTGGGTGGCCCATCTCCCTCGTCCATTTACAGGGGTAAAAAACTATAGGGTTTTATTAAACGGGGCCCCGTGGAGACTTTGAATGGACGGATGGTTCAAAAAATGGTCGTGGTGGCCACTTAGGGGCTCAAAGGTTGGTTGTTCGAGGGTCTTTTTTGGCGGGGGGAATTTTTCAAATGTTGGGAGGAGCTCGGTCAAAGCTCACTTGACCGAGCAATTAGTTCCAGTGCACATCATGTGCTAGTGCATGGGATGCACATGCATGCTGTGTGAGGTTCATTGGAATGATCACGATGGATCAGATCCGTTTAATCATTCTGTAAGTCCTCATAGGGGGTTTTGGTCCATGATTTTGGGCGGACCGGGGCCTAAGTGGGTCGTTACACTCTCTTTGGGCTATTATCGGCCCAAATGATGCACCCCGCGATCCGATGGGCCTGACACTTATTTCTAATGGTTAATATAATGTACTGGTTGTGATGAAGGTTTGATTTGCCACTAACAACCCTCAGACGTTGGTGATAAGTGTGTTGAAGTAGTTACCATTAACATAATTACTTTAATTTAAAGTGTTAGGTACTCTTAGCCTATGCGTATCGTAGGGCGCGCTCCAGCTCATGAAGGACCTCGGTGGATGGCTTTCATTTCGACTGGAATCTTCGTCCTACATGTGTCGCGTTCAAGTCAGTTGATTATCCAACCCGATTTAAGTTGATGTGGGTTTGAAGGTAACACCCGTGTATCATTGGTGTAGGGTGTTACACTAAAGTAACTGGTTCTACCCAAAATCATATATTTTATGTCAGATAACTCATTCCAGAATGTGAGATACTCCCGATTTAAGGTCCGATGGTCTAGATCACTTCTGCCGTCGACTGGGACTTTGCAGACCCGTCTTTGGCAATACACTTAAGTAGCTCATTCTACTCCAAAATCATATATTTGACGTCAGATAACTCATTCCGGATTGCGAGATAAGCGCAATTTAAGGTCCGATGGTCTCGATCACTTCTGTCGTCGACCGGGACTTTTCTGATTCGTCATTAGTAGTAGGCTAAAGTAGCCCGTTCTTCAACAAAATCATATATTTTTTGTCAAATAACTCATTTCAGATTGCAAGATACGCCGAATTTAAGGTCCAATGGTCTGGATCACTTCTATCATCAACCGAGACTTTTCAAATCTGTCTTTGGTGATAGGCTAAAGTAGCTCGTTCTTCCTCCAAATCAATATTTACGTCAGATAACTCATTCCAATTAGGAGATACGCCCGATTTTATGCCCGATGGTTTGGATCACTTCTGTCGTTGAGAAGGCCTTTCTGATCCATCTTGGCGGTAGGCTAAAGTAGCTCTGTAACACCCTGAAAATCGGGGGTCGAGCATAATCTCAACTCCCGAGTCCCAGAACATCACTTATGCAACAAAATGAATGATGATTGAATGTTGACTGTATTCGTGCATTGAACATGAGTGAGATTAAGCCAAAACAGCATATCATACTCCAGAGACAGTTAGATTTGCAAGCGGAAGACTGTGATAGATAGATAAAATATATAAAACTATGATGAGTCTCCAGAGTGTGATAACATTACCAGGTTAATAAATACAGGTGCAGTTCTAAAATGTACCAGATGTGAGGAAGTGTAATGCCTCCTATCCCATGTATCATAGCCCCGTCAATACAATATCAGGTCTTCATTGACCTGCCAGAGAGATACAGATAGGAGAACTCCTCCTATCATCACAAAAGTAGTCCGGCTCTGCTTCACAAGCATCGCCATCACCTGAAACTCAACAAATCTGGTTGGTGTGTACAACACCGTCCCGTAACGTGGGAGTGAGTGATCAACTCAGTGGAACAGTAAGGCATACGTTAACATGTTATCAAATCAATCAAGCAGTAATGATAAAGTAGTACAAATCAAGCATTTCTAACTACTCTTGTTAAATGCAAAAATGATATGACATGATGCTGTATGCCCTTGCCAAACCACCCTCAAGCGACATCATCTTACGTTCGCGAATGCTTACTCCCTCAGTGCGCCACATCTACAAAGCACATGCGGTGCGATGATGCTCATGATTACCAAGTTTTTATTAGTCCATTTCAAACAGCAGTATTAGGAAACTAAGGTACCTCCCTTTTATCATTCCCAAACATGATCCATTCTAGGGTCGTCAATCCTAGTTATTCTCATACGATGTTATGGTTTGAGAAGCGTAGTGAAGGCATCGCAAAGGGCTCATCACCCGTCAGCGCGGATACAGATCTCACCGTATGCGGCTCAATTGCTGGCCGTCAGCTCGAGTACAGGTCTCACCGTACTCGGCTCAATCACTAGCCGTCAGCTCAAGTACAGGTCTCACCGTACTCGGCTCAACTCACACTCTAGTTGCTGTGAAAGACTCGTGGCCAATCACAGACCCTTGGAGTGTACTCGATGATACCACGGAGGACTCGTCGCCCGTCAGCACGAGCACAGATCTCACCGTACTCGGCTCTCGCCGAAGTATCGACAGCTCCGAATACAGTGTCCCATACCACCGTATTCGGCTCACGAGTTGGTTGCGCAATGGTCACTACGGGGAGGCACAAGGCCCCAGCGTAGGCCGACAGCTCGACCACGGTGTGTCCCATACCACCATGCCCGGCTCATGCGACTTAGCGGATCTAGGTACCATGGTTAAACGGGGATCGCCACTGGTAAGTTTGGTACCCTAGGTTCAAGCAGAGAGAAGCAGTAGCGACCAAACAGGGTGAACATGCATAAGGCAGATCGGGTTACTTGATGAGCTCGACTAGCACGATCGCCCGTTGAGCTGCACGACATGAAGTGCATAAACAACTTCGTGTGGCCTAGCCACTGCCGACAGGCAACGCACGACTCGAGTTCGTCGAACACATCCCACGTGGCAAATGAATCTCAACCACGAGTTCAATCCCGTTACCGATTGCCTGGACTATAATCAAAGTCCCAAACACAATCAATTACAGAGATATAAAGCAGTAATAGATCAGGATTCAAATCATACAATCAGTCTGGTATTATCCGTTTAGGGCTGCCAGGGCTGTTGCACGCACTCGTTGCTCCGTCCCCCATCACCCATGACGGATCATACAACATAAATATAAATTTAAATATATGCATTACATAGTTAAAATCATTAAAAACAGCTGAGCATGTTATGAAGCACACACAAGCATGAGTTTGTACATGTTCAAATCCTAATCACACAACTATCAAAGGAGATCATACACATAGTGAAAAGAGGTTGAGAATCATATCTCAACACCCTTATATATTACAATTTGCCAACTACTACACATTCAGACATTTCAAGAAACACTTAAACAAACATACATCAACATACATGACATATGTCGATCACATAGGCATTAGGCCAAATCCTTTCGCTAGGGAGTTGCCCCAAACATAACACGCGTACACCCATGACGGATAGTCATGGCAAGCAGGAATCCAAGTTCCATATCCATTCAGTCATTTCCACAACACTTGGGCCACACATTTTAGCATATATAGTGTATTATACTGGCCGTGGCGTGATTTAGGGCAAATCCTTTCGTCAAAGCGATATCGCCTTTACAACAATCATATCCATGACAATTAGTCATGGCGAGCACGAATGAGAATGCTATACTCATTCAGCCATTTTCACAAACACTTAGAATACACTATTCCAACATACCTAGTGTATGTTAGCAAACATGTATTAGGGCTATTCTTTCGCTAAGCGGTTATTTTATCCGCGTATACCATATTCATACAACAATTAATCATGACAATTATATTTCCAAATCCGCACGTATGCGGTATTTCTAAAATACGCAATTTCAACATACATGACATTTACACATGAACATGTATTTTTGCGATTCTTTTCGCCAAACTAACATTTTATCCACACATGATATAATCAAACATTAATAAACATGTCAAAATTTTCCCAAGAAAAATACGTATACGGTATTTTTATTTATAGGATCTAGAGTATGTGAAAATCCATATTCTTTATCGCTAATCGAAACAGGAAACGGAAAGCACTTTGTACATGTGCATTTGCATACAGATCATGAATCTATCATTATCTGACATTGAAAGCGTTGAAAAACGTAACTTA
Source organism: Magnolia officinalis (assembly GCA_021015155.1). Taxonomy (NCBI): domain Eukaryota; kingdom Viridiplantae; phylum Streptophyta; class Magnoliopsida; order Magnoliales; family Magnoliaceae; genus Magnolia; species Magnolia officinalis. The sequence goes on from JAJHSJ010000019.1 coordinate 3,325,189, forward strand.
TACGCTTAAAGTCCTCACCTTGGTCGTAGAATCTAACGGAGACGATAGGTTTGCTAAGCTTCCGTATTCGGCAGTTTGGCAACCTAGAGAACGAAATAGGTTAGCTATTTCACAACCTACAACAGTCTAAACCCAAAACAGGTTAGGGTTAGGGTTTCTTACCTAGAAACGGGGCTGGAATCGCCGGCGGAAAAGCGATGAGAACGAGATGGTGCAGCCCGTTGTTGGGCAGGGAACGACGGCAGGGAGTTTCTCCCACTTCTCCCTCACTTCCTCCTCTTTTCCCTCTCTCAAATCCAAATTCGTATGGCTGGAATGGGAGAGGGTTTAAGGTCTTATATAGCCTCAAAACTCACCGAAATAGACTCCTGTTCAAAGGTTACTGCTAATATAGGTATTCCGTCACTTTCCAAGCTCAAAAGGGGTGTTCTGGTAGCCCTCTTTGAGCCAAACGTCAGAACTTAAGCTCACCCTCTGCGGATCTACGTGGGATTACGTTTTCGGCTCGATCGGATTCCCAGATCGCACGTGGCGGACCACTTTCAGTTCAACGGTCAGTGGGCCACGATCAGAAATTCTGAGTACATGTAAATGTTCTTGAAATTTTCCTGATCGAGGTGTGTGTGTAATTTGGTCTGATTCTGACGGTCAGGTTGCTTAATACTGATGCGCAAGCAAGATAATGGTGCCAGATCACTATTCCAGATATTTATTTGGAAAAGGGGAATAGTGTTTTTCACACTCCCTCGCTCCGGATCGAAAATAAATGACGTGGGACATCGGTCGGAGCTGATTTTTGATGATGATTGTTAAGCCCAGTGGGGCGGTCCTAGTTCCTTAGCTCGAGTTAATCGGACTCCCGATGTGCGATCTAACCTAATACGAAGTTTCGTTTCATTCCCGAGAGCAGACGGGAAATGAGTTTGGCTTTAGACTTTAGGGTAACCTAGAATCACTAATTCTGCAAGTTTTGGGTCTTGCAGATCATATTTAAAGCGATCCCAACGGATTTCATGGCTAGTCGAGTTTGCACTTAGTTAACTTTGTTAAATTTCTAAGGATTTAATCCTAATTGTTTTCTGGTTGAGATGGTACTTAGGCCTTTGTAGTTTGTATATAAAGTGATCAAGTTTAAGTTTTACTACTTATAGTTTAAGATAGTGTCTAGGGCGAAAGTGCTTTGAAAAATTGAAAGCACAAGGTAGGAAAGGGGGGGGATTTGTGAAGGAAATGGGTTAAGGAGCGATTTTTAACTGTGGGATTTAGTTTTGACAAGTTGGTAAAGGTCTTAGGATCGACCCAATGCCTAAGGACGTCTAATCCCAGTTGGCAAAAAATCCGGGATGTTACAAGCTCGTTCTACCCAAAATCATTATATTTAACCTCAGATAATTCCTTCGGATTACGAGATCGCCCGATTGAAGGTCCGATGGTTTGGCTCACTTTGTCGCTCGACCAGGCCATTCAGATCCATATTTGGTGGTAGGCTTAAAGTAGCTCGTTCTACTCAAAATCTATATTTTACGTCAGATAATCATTCCGGATTGCGAGATACGTACGATTTAAGGTCCGATGGTCTGGATCACTTCTGTCTCTCGACCAGGCCTTTTCAGATCCATCTTTGGCGGTAGGTTAAAGTAGGTCATTCTACCCCAAAATCATAATATTTAAGTAATATAACTCATTCCGGATTTTGCAATTTACACCCGATTAAGGTCTAATGGTCTGGATCACTTTTGTCGTCGACCGAGACTTTTTAGATCCATCTTTAGCTCTAGGCAAGTAGCTCGGTTGTACCCCAAAATCATATATTTTATGCCAGATAACTCATTCCAGATTGCGAGGTACGCCCGATAAGGTCCGATGGTCTGGATCACTTATGTCGTTGACTGGGCCTTTTCTGATCGATCTTTGACGGTA
>JAJHSJ010000019.1:3327208-3398841 GCA_021015155.1 Magnolia officinalis
AGGCTAGTTCTAGTTCTGGTTAACTTCAGATTACGTACAGGTTTAGTCCCTGTGGATTCCGACCTCGGTCTTACCGAGATTATTACTACATCACAACCCTATACTTGGGGAGTGACACAGACACGCCCGATTTAAGGTCCGATGGTCTGGATCACTTCTGTCGTCGACCGGGCCTTTTCAGATCCATCTTTTTCGGTAGGCTAAAGTAGCCCGTTCTACCCCAAAATAGTATATTTTATGTCAATTAACTCATTCCAGATTACGAGATATGCCTGATTTAAGGTTCGATTGTCTAGATCACTTCTGTCATCGATAGGGCCTTTTCAGATCCGTCTTTGTCGATAAGCTAAAGTAGCTCGTTCTACCCCAAAATCATTTATTTTACATCCGATAACTCATTCCAAATTGTGAGATACGCCCAATTAAGGTCTGAAGGTCTGGATCACTTCTGTCGTAAACCGGGACTTTATTGATCTGTCTTTGGCAGTAGGCTAAATGTAACACCCCAATTTTCAGAACCCGAGTACACGACTCGGATTCCAAGAACCCAGGAGTTAGCTTTTGATAACGGTGATCAACCAATAAACCAAAGTGCGATATAGCGGGAATGAAAAATGTGTCATAGATATGACCCCAAAATAGGAACAATATTCGGGCCCACCCAGTTGGGGGCCACTTACAAAACCTTAAGTTCTATAATTTTCAAATGCATTAAAATAGAATCAATGGTTAAACTACTGATTTAGCCTGAAGTAGGCTGCTGCCTCCTGGTACGGCTCCTCCTCGACCTCGGCCACCTCCTATTCCACTGTGCATTCAACCCTGTATCCTCTGTATGGTTGAATATTGATGAATGAGTGGCCAGCTCAGTGTGATCTCCCCTCGAGATTACACACCGCCACCCTAAACAAGGAATAGCATAAAAGCACACAAGTAATCCAAAACACAGTGTATGCATTCTTATTTAAATGCATGGATGCAACGTCAGCACGGGGAAAACATCTAGACGGCCTATGTCCCAAGAAAAACATCCAGACGGACATTGGGTCGTCACCCATGGATGTGACTGGTCGTCAGTGCAACACTTGGCGTAATCGCATGGGCATGAGGATCCAAGTCATCATCATAAATTGATCGGCTGGTCATTAGCGCAACACGCGACGTAATCATATGGGCATAATGATCTAAGCCGTCGTAGTATGCTATGCATGTATGATTTGCTAGCCCATTATTAGTCCAATTGCAATCAGCCATTTTTGAGTAAGCTCACGGTCACTACGGGGAGAGCAGAGCCCAGCGTAAGCCGACAGCTCGGGCATAGTGTCCCATTACCATAATTCCCGGCTCATGAGACCGCCGTCGTAGGGTGTGTAGGACCCACTAACATATGGCCAATCAATTCAACATAAAATGGGCCACCACTAATGCCGACTGGGAATAAAACGTCAAAATTACCAAAGGTCGCGACTAAACATGACGGCATGAATGGTACAAAGACGAGTAAACAACGATATTTAGAAAAGTTGTGAAGTTCATCCCAAGTCAAATAGGTTAAACCCCACATGGATGGTAAACCCCAAGGTTAATACTACAACCAAACCTCCAAGTCAGGGGCCTACTTAGATCACTACTAGTCTAGTTACACCCCAAGCGTAGACTGTCCTTTGATAAGAATTCCCATGGAGACACTCTAGCAATATGTGTGTCATAGCAACATGTATCACAATTTGAAGGGAAATAAGAACAACAACTGAAATCGCATAACATACATGACATAAATGGCGGGATTATTTACTTAGGTAGTTCAAAGAAATAAATATTCTAAACAATAGTAAGCATGAGGATTATCACGTTAAACAGATAAAGGAAGTGAATAGTAAGCATGAGGATTATCATGTTACACTCCTCTTTGGGCTATTATCAGCCCATATGACGCCACCCGCCGATCCAATGGGCCTGACACTTATTTTCAATAGTTAATATAATGTACTGGCTGTGATGAAGGTTTGATTTGCCACTAACAACTCTCAGACGTTGGTGATAAGTGTGTTGAAGCAGTTATCATTAACATAAATGCTTTAATTTAAAGTGTTTAGGTACTCTTACCCTATGCGTGTCATAGGGCGCACTCCGGCTCATGGAGGACCTGGGTGGATGGCTTTAATTTCGACTGGAACCTCCGTCCTACATGTGTCGCGTTCAAGTCACTTGATTAATCCAACCCAATTTAAGTTGATGTGGGTTTTGAAGATAACACCCGTGTATCATTAGTGCGGGGTGTTACAGTCTACCCCCTTAAAAAAAAAATTTGTCATCGAAATTACCTTAGGTATGCTATCGAACAGGTGAGGGTATTTTTCTCTAACTTCTTCTTCTCACTCTCACATTGCTTCTTCTTCCCCATGATGTGACCAAAGAACCTTGACTAGAGGTATAGTCTTTGTCCACAAGACCTGCTCATTGTGGTCCAAGATACGGATAGGTTCCTCGTTGTAGGAGGCGTCATTTGTCAACTCGATCTACTCCCAGCTAATGATGTGCGACTCATCAGGCGTATACTTTTTTAGCATGGATACGTGTGTTTCGACAAGAAAATAAATGCGTTTGATTTGAGGGATTTATTCAATGATAACAAAGAATGAATGAGAGAACATTGATCACATTTATTCTGAGTTCATTTACATCCTCAGATTCCCTTGATTCTGAAAATAAAGCACAATTAATGTAGTGAATGAAAGAGAAGACAATTCGATGTAAATTTCGGCAGCATTTCGACGCCTGTTTTAGTCATCTCCTAGTACTTAGGAGGAATTGCTGAATCGATCAGCCAATCTCCAAGGAGATAGAAATTTCGACAGCATTCCGGTGCCTGCTTCGATCATCTCCTAGTACTTGGGAGGAATATGCTCTTCTGCTGATTATTCTTCTTTATACTTGAATAGAAGGAACTTGAAGACTTCAATCTATTTTGGCAGTATAACGACCTTTATCTTTACAGATTGCAGGGCAGTCTAGTTGTACGGACCTGCGCAATAGATGTCAGTTGCACGGACCCGTGCAAACCATCGTCATCTTCTCTCTCACCTTCGATCTCTCTTCTTGCTCCGCTTCTTCTCAAGAATCTTCAATCCTCTTAAATGAAGGAGGGGAGGGGGTATTTATAGGCCCTCACACGTGTGATACCTCGATTTTGGTGCCATGGGACCCATCTTTTAATGCTTTGGACCTTTTCACCAAGAACCAATCCCGAATTCCGTTGTGCGAACCCGCACAACTAAAAACTGATATTTTGGTTGCGTGGTCCCACACAACGGACATTTTAATTACGCAGTACCATGCAATGGACATTGGTTGCGCAGACCCGTGCAAACCCCCCTTAAGCTATTTCTTTCTTCTTCTTTTCCAATTTTCTTTCTATCTCTTAATCTTCTCTTGCTTCAATCCTTTCTTCATCACCATTTTTTATGCCTCAATAGATACCCCCTCGATCCTTGTTTGATTGATTCCTGAAATCAAATGGAGGATCGATCTTCTTCTGACCAAAGAACTGAATGAACTACAATTGAAGGATAACTGGATGATCATGCTTGCATGGAAGACTGGATAATCATCTTTGTCTAGAAGATCGAGTGATCGCGTCGATCGGAAGACTTGAATGCTCATGTTCAAATGGAAGACTGGATGATCGCACTCGAATGGAAAATTTGATGATCGCGCTGGAACGGAAGACTTGAATGATTGCGCTCGAACGGAAGACTTGAATCATTGTGCTCGAACGGAAGACTTGAATCATTATGCTCGAATGGAAGACGTGAATCATTGTGCTCGAACGGAGGACTGAAATGCCCCCAGCCAGTAGTATCAAGCGGATGTTTTACTAGAGAGGATAAAATTCTCTTTTCATTGAAACACATCTCTGCAACAGCTATGACGACTTTGTCCCTGAGTATCTTGACCAGAGAGCTATCTTTCAACATCATCGCTGCTGCAACGGTCTCTTTGATAAACTCCAGCGACTTTTCCTTCAATTCTGTGTCTAGAAAGTTGTTCTTTAATGCTGCTCCTACCGCAACAACTTTTCGATTGTTTCCTTTATTCATGATCTGCATAATCCAAGCTTTTCGAATGATAATCTCTGCTGCCAAATTTATCAGAATTAGTATCTCATTACATTATAATTCTTTCAATTTAGCTTTATGAAGCATTGATAATTCTGAAATATATATTGAAAACTTCTTTTTTTTAGGCTAATTGTGATATTCGTAATATGATAATGATTTAATCATTTCATCTTTGCGCTTGTCATCGTGCTTCGCATTGTATCCTTTGCATTCTTTATATCGCGATCTTGGAGATTTCATCTCCAACTCCAAAGTTTCAACCGCTGAGTCTTTTCTCGAGTCTTTTCTAGTTTGTGCTTCTTAGCATTTCTTCATAGACTTTTCCTTAGATCTTTGCTGATTCTGAAAAAATAGACAAGACTTCTTTCAATTTTCATTAATAACTTTTCAAAGGCTATAGAAATTACTGATGATGATTTCGTTTGTTCTTTGTCTTCATTAGATCTGGTACTTGGAGACTCGCAATATCATTGTTAAAACAATGAGGAGTTATGACATCGGACTATATAATTGGGCTTTTATGTAGAAGCAACTTTTGAACGTCCACCTTAAATCATACTTCATAATTCTCAGTATAGGAATTCCTCCACCGTACATAGAGATTATCAGAAAGACCAAGGCATAAATTACTTTGAAGACCAAGGCATATATTACTTTGATGACCAAGGCATAGATTGATTTGAAGACATAAATCCTGCCCCCTTTCCCGGTAGATCTTCACATAAAGATTTCTTTAGAAGATAATATTTCCGAAGTGAAGCCTGCAGATACTCCTGAAGGATGGATAATTTTTTGCTGCTCCTTTTAACGAATCCAAAGAATATATCTAAATAGCTCTTGTCAATATATTAATTGACCTTAAAGAGCTGAACTTTTGAGTAGATAATTGCCAAGATATTAGTTGGCCTTGAAGAGTTGAACTTTTGAGTAGATAATTGCCAATATATTAGTTGGCCTTTACTGTTGCTGTAATTTGAACCTAATTCAAGAGAAATGCATTTTTTGCATATATTTTTCTTTTCAACATTTAAAATTTCATCAGGCAATTGCATATTTGAGCATATCTAAATTGAAATATGCATCTGCAGCATTTTGAATGCTACACGTAGTTGATGCTTTTGAGCATATTTGATGCTTTTGAGCAATGGTGCTAGTGTACTTCGACTGACCATACTTTAACTAGACACGACTGACCTTGACCTGACTTGACTGGACTTTACTGAACTTGACCTGACCAGACGACTGAATTGGACTTGACACTGGGCTCAAAGAGCAAGATAGTTTACCGCCAATTTCGGGCAATGGGCTCAAGGAGCAATTCTAGTTTACCACCAATTACGGGCAATAGGCTCATTGGAGCTTTGTAGGTCTTATGCGTAGTTGGCCATATATAGGCTTGGCTAGGCTAACTTAAATTATCATTTGCCATTGCTATCGTAAGATTTGTGTGGTTGGCCAATTTAAGCTTATTCCACTGCTTATTTCACTACCATGAATAATGAATCAATAATTGATCATCGCCATTGCTAATATGTTCTGAGAATGCTTATGGTTAGGATAATGTATCAGCTTGGCGATGATAACAATTTCAATAAGGTGAGATAAGATAATTTTGTATCAGCAATTGATGACAACAACAGTGATAGTTACTAATTTTAGCGATAATCATCGACGTTTTTCATTTGACGCTAGCTTTTGACGCTTACTATTGGCGCTTGCATTTGGCGATGACTTAATATGCTTAAAAGCCTGTATTTTATTCATATACACAAAAAATTCATTCTATGGTGAGAAATACATTTCACAGTTTCTTACTCACCTTTTTACTCACCCGTCTTGCCCCCTTTTTATTTTGGAAGTATCGTACCGATACTTTTCGAAATCAAAATAACGATCATCTCCTGAACTGGCAGGTATTGTAATGCATATCTGCATATCTGCAATGAATATACTTTTTATTGCGGCCTTACGTCTTTTGCCTCGCTCTTTTCTTTTCATTTGAGTATTTAGGCTATGACAGCTCGATCTTGTCAATTACTAACGGTTCCCCATACGAAGCATGTTATCGTCTTTTAACGCGGATGCCCCCAAAATTTTCTTTACTGAGTCTGTCATTTTTCTTCATCTTTTTATTTTCATCACGCTCTTTCATCGCAATTTCTCCCTTATCGATCATCTTTTGTAGCTTGTTCTTAAGGGGATCACAGTATGATGTCCGAATTTACGATGATAATGACAATAATCCATTCCTCTTGTATTTTCAATTTCTTCGAGGTATCGTTGCCGAGGTATTTCAATACTCTTCATAGCCAACAATTGATTCAGCATAGGGAGTATATCTTTTCTTGCAAACGAATACTTCATATGATCTTTATTTTTCCTGGACCTCTTATATGTCATTATAACCGCACAACCATTTATCTTCTTCATCGGTGTCTTTTTCAACATCCTGATAATCTTCTTTAGTTTCTTCTTTCCGAATGATGTGGGATGATTTTGACTGAAAAGCAGACACTCTTCCCATCATCTTTTCAAGAGCATAAGCCTTCGTAGCAAAATTACGAAAGTTTCTCCAATCTTTATTAATCAGGTGGCATGCCAATTCTGGTCTCATGCCTTCTAAACATAGTTCTACTTGTTCTGATTCCTGCGGAGGATGTTGACATGATGCTGCCAAGTCCTTCCATCGACTGATGAATTCTTCAACTAATTCATTTTATTCTTCGTGAATAGAGGCCAATTCAGTCAAACTAACTTCTCGATCCGAAGAGAAAATGTTTGACATAAAAGCAGCCTGCATCTGTTCCCAGGTATTAATAGATCCTGGGATTAAACCTGAATACCATCTGAAAGCTCTTCCTGTCAGAGAAGATCCGAATAGTCGTAGACAATATTGAGGAATTCTAGAGGAATTTTCCATCTTTGTTATGAAATGCATCATATGCTCTTCTGATGATCCGTTCCCGTTGAATTTCTGAAAGTTTGGGTGTTTGAAGTCAGTGGAAAATGACATTTCTTCTATTTCACGAGGATATGGTGTCTAATATTGAAAATTTTGATTCTGACTTCGTTCTCTAGATGAATAGATTCGATAACCATCTACCGAATTTTTTCCTGTGTGATATTCTGAGTAATATTAGGCATTGGCTCTTGAAATCTAACCGTTTACGATTGTGGCCTCTCTACTTATGGTTCAATGTTGTTCACGGCAGTCGCCGTTGGAATATTAGGGACTTCTTCAGCCATATGCTCATCTAGTGGAAACTGATCGGGTTGATTAATATCTGTCGACGAGCTTTCAGTTTCTTTATACTTCGGTTGTTTTGATATTGAAGCGGGAAGCGAGCGTCGTGCTACTAACGCTGTTGAAGAAGATGAACTATTATTCGATTTGAAACTAGAGTACTGTCGCTTCGAAGAACTAACTGACTCAAACTGTGGTATTTTCAATGCATGAGTTTGCTTGAAATCTTTTGCAGAAATTGCCGTGAGCGAATATTCACTGATCACGGTCGCCTTCCCTTTGTTTTTTTGAACTTGCAATGATTCTGTGGAGGATGTCTTGACGGCTATAGTTACGGTATCGGAAGACCTTTTGGAGTGACGGGCCTTTCTGTTTTTCACGAATGAGATGATCGTATGACCGAAGCAGGACTATGTCTCACGATACTTCACATAATCGACCCAGTACTTGGCGAGATGATGCTTCTTGCAGAAGTAGATTGAACTTTCTAACTTCTAGGTGTTACTATCCTCCATCCTCCTTCATCTTCTTGAACTACTGGTAAAACAGAGATTGTTCCATCCATTACACCAAATTCACTACCCTTTATCACAACAGACTTTGCTTTCTCTGACGTTTTCTACTTACCTGGAGACAAAAATATAAAATTGCAATCAGGCATCTACGTGATAAGTCATTTTATCTCAGATATGTAGGGGAGGATGTTCCCACTAAGAGTCGCCATTTTGGCATCTATACAAATGCCAAAAATGATAAATGTTCTCTGAATATTTTCTAAGTTACCATCGAATAATGATCCCTAGCAGAGTCGCCATTTTGTTTCGACAAGAAAATAAATGCGTTCGATTTGGGAGATTTATTTAATGATAACAAAGAATGAATGAGAGAACATTGATCACCTTTATTCTGAGTTCATTTACATCCTCGGATTCCCTTGATTCTGAAAACAAAGTACAATTAATGCAATGAATGAAAGAGAAGACAATTCGATGTAAATTTCGGCAGCATTCCGACGCCTGTTTTAGTCATCTCCTAGTACTTAGGAGGAATTGTTGAATTGATCAGCCAATCTCCAAGGAGATAGAAATTTCGACAACATTCCGGCGCCTGCTTCGATCATCTCCTAGTACTTGGGAGGAATATGCTCTTCTGCTGATTTTTCTCCTTTATACTTGAACAGAAGGAACTTGAAGACTTCAGTCTATTTCGGTAGCATAACGACCTTTATCTTTACAGATTGTAGGGCAGTCTAGTTGCACAAACCCACGTAATGGATGTCAGTTGCACGGACCAGCGCAAACCATCTCCATCTCTCTCTCCTTGCTCCGCTTCTTCTCGAGAATCTTCAATCCTCTTACATGGAGGGGAGGGAGTATTTATAGGCCCTCGCACGTGTGACACCTCAATTTTGGTGCCATGGGACCCACCTTTTAATGCTTTGGACCTTTTCACAAAGAACCAGTCCTGAATTTCGTTGTGTGAACCCGCGCAACTGATATTCTGGTTACGCAGTCCCGTGTTTGGTTGCGCGATACCACGCAACGGACATTGGTTGCGCAGACCCGCGCAAACGCCCCTTAAGCTATTTCTTTCTTCTTCTTTTCCAATTTTCTCTCTTAATCTTCTCTTGCTTCAATCCTTTCTTCATCACCATTTTTTATGCCTCAACAACGTGAAAGACGTGAATACCGGCCAATGCAGTAGGTAGTGCAAGGTGGTATGTCATGGCCCCTACATGATCCGAGATCTCGAACAGACCGATGAAACACGGTGCTAGCTTCCCCTTCTATCCAAATCTCATTAGACCCTTCATGGGTGACACCTTCAGGAGTATGTGATCGCCAACTGCAAACTCTAGGTTGCGACGTCGATTGTCTGCGTAGCACTTCTTTCTGCTCTAGGCGGTACGCAGACGCTTTCTGACCACATCAATGACCCGAGTAGTAGCCTGAACCAGCTCTGGACCCAACAAGCTTCTTTCCCCGATTTCAGCCCAACACTGTGGGGCTCGGCAAGGGGGACCATAGAGGGCCTCATATGGTGTCATGCTAATGCTGGACTGGAAACTGTTATTATATGCGAATTCTGCCAGTGCCAAGTGATCGTCACAGTTGCCCTGAAAGTCCAGGACCCATGCCCTCAGCATATCTTCTAGAATTTGATTCATCCTTTTAGTCTGTCCGTCTGTCTAAGGGTGGAATGCCGTACTGAAATTGAGTTCTGTGCCCAATTCTTCATGCTGCCTCTTCCAGAAGGCAGAAGTAAATCTGGAGTCTCAATCTGATATAATTTCCCTCGGAATTCCATAGGATCGCACGACTTCCCAAATATATAATCTTCCCAAACTATCGGTGGAATCTATAGTGTGGATTGTGAGGAACCTGGGGGCCTTTGTCAATCGATCAACAATGACCCAGATCAAGTCGTGTTTCCTCTGCGTCCTAGGGAGACCAGATATGAAGTCCATAAAAATGTTGCCCATTTCCACTCGGCTAAGGGTAATGATTGAAGGAGGACAGCAGGTTTGCGATGCTCGGCCTTGATTTTCTGGCACACCATGCATTTTGACACAAAGTCAGCGATATCTCTCTTCATATTGCTCCACCAGTACTGTCTTTTAACATCGTTGTATATCTTGGTACTTCCTGAGTGGATAGCTAATTTGGAATGGTGGGCTTCTATCATCACTTCCTTCCTCAATTCGGCGTTGTTCGGAACGCATACTCATCCCTGATACCGAAGACCGTCGTCGCTACCAATTCTCCAATTCGGTATCTCCTTGTTCATACACCTTTCTTTCATCTTGACCATCCATTCATCCTGGTCCTAAGTGGAGATCACATAACGAGCCAGAGTTGGCTCCACAGTTAATAAAGTTACAAAAGTATCTGGTTCGTCGAGAGTGAGCTGGATATCGAAGTCTTGTACAAATTCCATCATCTCTCATTCCTTGATCATCAGGGTGGCTACTAGCTCATGCTTCTTCTTCCGACTTAGAGCGTCGGCCACGGAGTTTGCCTTGCTAGGGTGGTATGAGATATCGAAGTGGAAGTCCTTAAGTGTCTCCTTCCACCGCCGCTGGCCCATATTCAGATCTTTTAGTGTGAATATGTATTTTAGGCTCTTGTGATCGCAGAATAACTGAAAATCTTCCCCGTATTGGTAATGCCTCCATATCTTTAAGGCAAAAATCACCGCTGCCAATTCCAGGTCGTGGGTCGGGTAGTTCTCCTCGTGTTTCTTCAATTGGAGAGAGGCGTACGCGATCACTTTGTCGTCTTGCATCAGAACGTAGCTGAGACCCATCTTCGAGGCATTGCTATATACCACGAACTTCTCCCCTTCTTGTGGTAGAGTGAGCACCGGCACGGAAGTTAATCTCATCTTTAACTCCCAGAACGCTGCCTCTGCGTTCTCATCCCATGTAAATCGGGTGTTCTTCTTTGTCTGCTGAGTGAGTAGTCACGCGATTCTGGAGAATTCCTTAATAAAGCGTCGGTAGTACCCAGCCATGTCTAGAACACTCCAAACTTCAATCACTGTAGTGGGCTGCTCCCACTTGGACTACTTCCACCTTAGCTGGATCGACTGATATCCCCCTGCTTTCACTACGTGCCCCAAGAATTTCACTTCCTGCTCCCAAAACTCACGCTTGGACAAGTTGGCCTACAGCTGGTTATCTTTTAGCATACTTAAGACTGTACGCAGATGTTCTTCATGCTCCTCTTGGCTTTTGGAGTAGACCAAGATGTCATCGATGAATACGATTACGAATCGGTCCAAGTAAGGTATAAAAACTCAGTTCTTCAGATCCATGAAAACCGCCGGAGCATTTGTGAGACCGAAAGACATCACTAGGAACTCATAGTGCCCATAACGAGTCTTGAAGGCAGTCTTCGGGATGTCCTCATCCCTAATCCTTAACTAGTGATACCCCGATCGCAAGTCTATCTTGGAGAAGTCATTGGCGTCTTTCAACTGATCAAATAGATAGTCGATACGCGGTAGGGGATATCTGTTCTTGATTGTCACATCGTTCGGTCTCCTGTAGTCTGTACAGAGACGCATCAACCCATCCTTCTTCTTGACAAAGAGGACCGGTACTCCCCAAGGAGGAACACTGGGACGGATAAAGCCCTGAGCTAGCAGCTCATCAATTTGACTGCTCAACTACTCCATCTTACAAGGTGGCATGCGAAATGGAGGGAGTGATATAGGAGCAGTCCCTGGCTTGAGGTCGATGCAGAAGTCTATCGCTCTTCTAGGGGGTAGCCTTAGTATCTCTTGAAATACTTCTGGGAAATCTCGGACTACCGATATCTATCTGATGGTGACCTCTGCTAACTCAGCTTCCTCTAGAGCCTGCAGGCTATCGAATTCTTGGCACCTGCCCTTACCTTTCAAGGTGAAAGAGGCTTGCCCTGGGATGGATATAGTCACTGTTTTGTCGTGACAATCCATGACCACGCATACCAACGTAAGTCAGTCCATCCCAAGGATGACATCAAATTGCCTAACAGGCATGACAATTAGGTCCACAATAACCTTGCGATTTGCGAGAGTCATGGGACGTGCTTTACATACTTTATCGGTTTTCACAAACTTGCCCATAGGGGATGCTACAACTAAGGGTTGTCACAATTCAAAATTTACGACTCTTCTTAACTAATCTAACAAATAGTTTAGCGAACTAATAACAAATATCTATGGAAAATAACTGAGAGCAATAAGGAAAGTTCAATCAATGAGAGTACTAGGACTTTCGAATCCACCCCTAATTATCCTAACTCTTGTTTTACCTGTTGATTCACTCTGATTCAGATTGATATAAATTTAATAAATAAAGCACACTCTATGTCCTTGGTTGGGCACACAAAATGTATAATCCCTTAGAGCATAAGGATCACATCTTTCCATCCATGGTCAGGTATGAAGAGATCTAGATTCCTATTTCTTTCTCTATAGGAAACCTATTCATGGTCAGACACAAGCACCTAGAATAAGATTCCAAACAACATCCACATCTAGACTTTGGTTAAGCTCATAGAATGGAGAAGTACAGAATTTTAGTTAAACACACTAGAGAAAGAAGCAAATCAATTAAATCAAAATAAATTCAACAATAAACAAGAGTCATTCAAATTAGGGGCTTCATATCAGCCCTAGCTAAAAAATTAGCAATCCATAAAATCAATTAGAAAGAAGGAATCCTTCTCACGTTCACTGTAATGCCCCAAATTTTGTTAACCTGGAGTTAGATATCCTTAGGCAAGGGGTAGATGCTAACACCTTATGAACCTCTCAAACCTCAAATCCTTTAGGAAGTAGACAAAGTTAACTAAGTGCTAAACTAGATTAGCTACGAAATCCATTTGAATCACTTTAAATACGATCTGTAAGACCCAAAACGTGTAGAATCATTGACGCTAGGTTACCCTAAAATCTAGGACCAATCCCATTACCCAGTTGCTCTCGGGAGAACATTGAAACTCCGTATCGGATCTGGACCGCACGTCGGAAGTCCGATTACCACGAAATTAATAATTAGGACCACCTTGCTGGGCTTGACAACCATCTCACAAATCAAATCCAGATAGTGTCCCGGGACTATTTGCTTGAGCCCAGAGTGAAGAGTGTGAGAAATGTGAAAATAATTAGAAATAAATTCCAAATTTAAGTAAACTGAGACTTGTCACTTGCGGGCCAAATATAAGAAATCAGACCATCGGAATCTGACCCAAATACACCCTCAGATCAAGGGAAATTTCATACACATAGCAGTGTACTTGTAACCCTGATCGAGTTGCGATGACCGTTGAACTGAAACTGGTCCGCCACGTGTGATCTGGGAACCCGATTAGAATGAAAACTTAACTCGACCTGGATCCAAGGTCGGTGACCTTAAGTCCGACCTTTGGCTCAAGCGGGGATCCAGAAGTGCTCCGTTGAGACGGAACAGACCTACTTTGGCTATAACCTAAGTATACCTTGGCCCTGAGTCTAATTTGGAGTGTTTTGAGCCTATATAAGGACCTTAAACCCTCTCTCATTCAGCCCATACGAATTTAAGAGAAACCCTAGGGGAGAGAAGAGAGAAAAGAGAGAGAAAGTGTGAGAGAAGTGAGAGAATCTTCCTACTCTTCTACCCTGTCGATCTATGTGCTTAACCATCGCTATCTAATCGCTTTTCTTGCGATTCCGTCTTCCTTCTTAGGTAAGAAAACCTAACCCTAACCTGTTTTAGAGCTCTAGGTAGTGTGAGTTGTGAAATAACTAATCTGAGTCATGTTGTAGGTTGCCAAATCACCGTAGACGAAGACTTAGAAATTCTATCGTGTTCGTTACGCTTTTATGGCATAAGGTGCGGACTTTAGACGTATAGGTTAAGGTTTTCAAAGCTTTCAATGTCAGATAATGATAGATTCATGATCTGGGTGTTATTGTACATGCACAATGCGACGTTCATTTTGTGATTCAGTTACGTATGCAAATTATGGCATATTGTGTATTCTGTATATTTGTAGAAAATACCGTATGCGTAGAAATTTTGAAAGTGTGTTTGCCATGATAAATTACCGTATGTACATGCTATATATATATATGTGTGTGTGTAATACTTACTCGGCGAAAAGATTCGCCCAAATACATGTTTATGCTAATATATGTTATGTATGTTAAATAAGTGTATTCTAAGTGTTTGTGAAAATGCTTGTAAGAGTAAATACTTGGATGATTGTGCTTTCGGTAGGTGTTGAGATAGGATTCTCAACTACCTTAGAGATGTATACGATTTCCTCCATGTTAGTTGTTTAAATTAATCTCTTACTTATGAAATGTATGTGTTGTATTTCCTGTTTACATTGTGCTTTATAACATGCTTATTAACATGTTTGAATTACTTGTTAATTATGCTTTGACTACTATACATACCTTCTGGTTATGGATTGAATGTTATTGGGGCTATGTGATAGTCCAGGCAATCGGTAAAGAGATTGTATTCGTGGCTAAGATTCGTTCGCCACGTAGGATGTGTTTAATGAACTCGACTCGTACTTCAGTTGGCGACAGTGGTTAGGCCACGCGAAATGCTTATGCACTTCATGTCGTTCAGTTGCTTGTGCGCTCATGCTAGTTAAGCTCGTCAAGCAACCCGATCTGTCTAATGT
Source organism: Magnolia officinalis (assembly GCA_021015155.1). NCBI lineage: Eukaryota > Viridiplantae > Streptophyta > Magnoliopsida > Magnoliales > Magnoliaceae > Magnolia > Magnolia officinalis. Next base: position 3,341,740 of record JAJHSJ010000019.1, read on the forward strand.
ATGTTCACCATGTTTGGACGCTACTGCTTGAACCTAAGGTACCAAACTTACCAGTGTAATCCCGTTAACCTTGGTACCTCGATCCGCTAAGACTCATGAGCCGGACATGGTGGTATGGGACACCGTGGTCGAGCTGTCGGCCTACGCTGGGGCGATGTGCCTCCCCATAGTGACCAGTGAGCAACCCAGACTCGTGAGTTGAATACAGTGGGATGGGACACTATATTCGAGCTGTCGGCCTATATTGATAAGGTAATGGGGGAGTGGTGTAATGATTACGTGTAACAGCCCTGACAGCCCTTTGTAGTGACCTCGAGCATACTCTGAATCTGCGGAGAGGCGACGAGCCTTCCTGTAGTAAACAGAGTATAAACTAGGCCTGTATTGATAGGTGATGGGGGAGCGGTGCAACGAGTGCATGTAACAGCCCTGGCAGTCCTTTACAGCAACCTAATACCATATCATCGTATGAGATTATCTAGGACTAACGACCCTAGAATGGATCATGGTTTGGGAATGATATAAGGAAGGTACCTTAGTTTCCCAATACTGCTGTATGAAAAGGACTAACGATAACTCGGTAATCATGCTCATAACATAGAACTGCATGTGCCTGGAAGATGTGGAGCACTGAGGGATGAACGCATGCCGCGGATGTAAGATGGTGTCGCACGAGGGTGGTTTGGCAAGGGCATGCATCATGACTGCATTCCATACTTGCATTAATAAGAGTATTTAGGAGTGTTTGATTGTACTGCTTTATCATTACTGCTTGACTGAATTGATAACATGTTAACCTATGCTCTATTGTTCCACTGAGTTGATCACTCAATCCCACGTTACAGGACGGTATTTTAAACACCAAACCAGACCTTGTTTGAGTTTCAGATGATGGCGATGTTGCGAAGGGGAGCTGGACTTTTATGATGATGAGGAGGATTTCTCCTTTATGCAGCTTTCAGGCGGGTTCCTGTGAGCCGTGTCCTGATCGACGGGGCTTTTTGGGATGTTGACTAGAGGACATTACACCTTTGGTATAATTTGAAAATTTACATGTAATTACCTAACCTGGTAACATTATCACACTCTGGAGACTTACCACAGTTTATATATTTTATATATCTATCACAGTCTTCCGCTTATTTAAACTAATCGTCTCTGGAGTATGATATGTTGTTTTGGCTTAATCTCATTCATGTTTCATGCACTAATACGAACAACAGTCAATCATCATTCTTTATGTTGCATAAGTGATGTGTTGGAACTCGGGAGTTGAGTTTATGCTGGCGTGCGAATAGTGGAGAAAGTCGGCTGCACTCTTACGCACGAGAGGCGGTCGCAGAAGCTCTCTTTACGTACAACATGAGTAACTTCTTTACGCAGCCAAGATGTCATGCAAAATAGCACCACCTCCCTTGATTATTTTTTCAAAGAAACGCTGTATCTTGGGACGTTTTTGACTGCTCTACACAATGGACGGTTCAGATCATGCATCTGATCAAAGATGGTGGGCCACGGGATCCCAGAACTCACGGACGTGCAAAACAGAGGGACCTGCGAAGTCTCTTACATTGTTCTGATGGTGGGGCCCACTTTCTTTCTGTTTTGATAAATCCACGCCATCCATTAGATGCAGGACAAAATTTCGGTCAGGAAAAGTTAGTTTTTACTTGGTTTTAGTCCGGCCCAAGGAAGAAAATCGCATTGCACTGGTTTGAACATTACAGGACTGCTTGCTTGTGACCTCTATACCGCATACGTGTGTACGCATGGGTGAAAAGTATCAACATGATTTTAAAGTTTTCAATCTCCTCTACAAGATGAACGGCTTGGATCGGCCTGATGGATGATGTAGGTGGTCCACCAGCGTCCACTAGACAGACACTGTTCGTTCGTTACACAGCCAGAAAAACGGCAATTGCCATTTTTGAGAAGAAGACGGGTCAAACATCAGTTTGACCATCTTGCAGTGTGGTGCACGTCGCATACATGTACACTATGTATGCACACGTGCACATACGAGGCCCACTGTGATGTTTCTAAGAGATCCAATCTATCCATTCATTTTGTCTCCCCATTTAAGGGGTTGAGACCAAAGTTGAGGCATATCGAGATTGTAGGTGGGCCCAGAATCAACGGTTTATGGGCTGATCTGTCACTTGGGGCATTTCTATAGTGATCCAATGGATGAAATTTAATATGTACGGTTAATTTATAGCACTCAGACCATGTATGAAGTTTCAGGCCGAATAGGTGGTTGGAACCATGTGATCTTGCATTCTGGACCATTCTCAGGCCTTTTTTTGACGTGAACGGCTTGATTTCCTCGGATCCATGGCGTGTAAATCCATCGGTGTTGGTCCTCTGGAATCCGTTCCTTACTTTGGTGACTTCGGAGCGTCAAATCCATGCTTTTAGTACTCTTTTTCAGTTAATGCTCCTGATTACTCCCTGCAACAAAAACACGATTAAAATATGACAGTAAGCATGATCATATACGTAAAATCAGGTAATAACTGGGGTCTAATATGCAATCTTCGACTCTCATCAGCTCCCTTGAGGCAGAATGCCCTGATCTGCATCCTCTGAAAGCAATTCGGGGTGCTATGGTTGTTCTTCTCATAGTAACCACAGCCTTCACCAGAGGGCAGAGGTGGCGCTCGCGCGATCAGTGGCCTGGGTCTTCCTGCAGGGACAGGCAAGGTAGGAGGAAGTTGTCTCGGTCGGGACGGGGCATCCCAAGTTGGTAGGCGGGAATGGATGGTGCGCTCAAAGTCTTTTTTCACCCTCATTGCTTTATCTACCAATTCCAGAAAGTTCCCGAAATCCCAAGTGCATAGACGGGATTATATCTCGGGCTTCAGTCCTTCCTTGAACTTCTCCAGTTTGTACTCCTCATCCTCGAAGGCCTTCAACACGTACCGTGATAGCTCATCAAACTTTGCCTTGTACTAGGTGACCGTCATGTTTCCCTATTCCAACTTCAGGAATTGTGCAATCTTCGTGCTCCAGCATGAGCGTGGAAAATACTTCTCCAAGAACTTTATCCTGAAGCTTGCCCAAGTCCATGCATAATCAGCTGGCACCCCTCTCTGCACGCTGCTCCACTAGTTCTCGGCCTCTCCCTCGAGCAGTTATACGGCTAAGGTGACCTTCTGAGAGTCAGTACACTCTAAAGGTACCATCATCTTGGCGATTTGCGCCAGCCAGCGTTCGGCCTGAACCGGGTTGGGTGTCCCCCCAAAAGTCTGCGGATGGAGTCGCATGAATCGTTCGAGCACATCAGAACCCCTCGTATCCCTATCCCTGGATGTCGCCCTGTGGTCTCTCTCCCAAAGAGCCTCCCTTACCAGCATGTGCGTATCCTGCTACTCCCTAACAAATGTGTCTTGCTGCTGTTGCATGGTGGCAGCCATGTGTACAAAGGCTGTGTAAGCCGCCGCCTCTGTTGTTATCTCCGCTCGTGCGTCTACCGAAGGTGACCGCCGCTCAAAGTATTGTGATGGCAGTCCTGACGGGATGAATTAGGGGGAAGGAGAATCCCCTACGGTTTTTTACCTTGCTTCATTGTTTGCCTCTCCAAGGGAGAGACCGGGTGTATACACGAGGCTACGTTCTCTCTGGCATTCTGTCGATGGTATGGGGTGAATGTCGACCATGTGGGTCTGTCGTGACCTCGTCACAGGCGGCATGACTTCCTGCGAGGTTAGATTTCCATGGTTCAGGAATATAAGTGGAAAGAACGGTCCCTAGCTAACATGAAGCATTATAAGGGGAGAGTTTGTATGGTGAGGGAGTTCACCCTTCAGTTAGCACTTTTGGTTTGGATTTTCCAAGGGAGCTAAGGTTCGTGTTTCTAAGTTTATTATTTTCCAAGGAACCCTAGGTGATGCTAAGTCCTTCCTAACTAGTCGGGATCTCTTCATAGCTTAAATATTCAACATTATTAAGCCTAAGGGACCTAAGTGTTCTTGTTTCTATGTTCATTCATCCTAGCTATTCTTCTAAGGGGAGTATTTCTAAGTTTTGCCTAAGTTAATCTCTTAAGGTTCGTATATTGTTCCCACAGCCAGGCTATCTCATACTTCACTTTGATACCAACTTGTAACACCCCAGTTTTTGAAACCCGAGTACATGACTCGAATTCCAAGAACCCAGGAGTTAGCTTTTGATAACAGTGATCAACCAATAAATCAAAGTGCGATATATCGGGAATGAAAAACGTGCCATAGATACGGCCCCAAAATAGGAACAATATTCGGGCCCACCCAGCTGGGGGCCACTTACAAAACCTTAAGTTCTATAATTTCTAAATGCATTAAAATATAATAAATGGTTAAACTACTGATTTAGCCTGAAGTAGGTTGTCACCTCCTGGTACGACTCCTCATCATACAGCTCCTCCTCGACCTCGGCCACCTCCTGTTCCGCTGAGCATCCATCTATCCCTGTATCCTTTGTACAGTTGAATATTGATGAATGAGTGACCAACTCAGTGTGATCTCCCCTCAAGATTACACACCGCCGCCCTAAACAAGGAATAACATAAAAGTACACAAGTAATCCAAAACACAGTATATGTAGTCTTATTTAAATGCATGGATGCATGAATGCAACGTCGGCCCAACAAAAACATCCAGACAGCAATTGGGGTCGTCACCCATGGATGTGACTGGTTGTCAACGCAACACTCAGCGTAATCGCATGGCATGAGGATCCAAGTCATCATCATAAATCGATCGACTAGTCATTAGTGCAACACGCAACATAATCGTATGGGCATAATGATCCATGTCGTCGTAGTATGTTATGCATGTATGATTTGCTAGCCCATTATTAGTCTAATTGTAATCAGCCGTTTATGAGTAAGCTCACGGTCACTACGGGGAGAGCAGGGCCCAGCGTAGACCGACGGCTCAGTCATAGAGTCCCATTACCACCATCCCCGACCTATGAGACCGCCGTCTTAGGGTGTGTGTAGGACCCACTAACATGTGGCCAATCAATTCAACATAAAGGGACCACCACCAATGCCGACTGGGAATGAAACGTCGAAATTACCGAAGGTCACGACTAAACATGATGGCATGAATGGTACAAAGATGAGTAAACAACGGTATTTAGGAAAGTTGTAAAGTTCATCCCAAGTCAAATAGGTGAAACCCCACATGGATGGTAAACCCTAGGGTTAATACCACAACCAAACCTCCATGTCAGGGGCCTACTTAGATCACTACTAGTCTAGTTACACCCCAAGCACGGACTCTCCTTTAATAGGAATTCCCATGGAGAGACTTTAGCAATATGTGTGTCATAGCAACATGTATCACAATTTTGAAGGGAAACAAGGAACAACAACTGAAATCGCATAAGATACATGACATAAATGGCGGGATTATTCACTTAGGCAGTTCAAAGAAATAAATATTCTAAACAATAGTAAACATAAGGATTATCATGTTAAACAGATAAAGGAAGTGAATACAGTTTATTTCCATACACAATTCTCCATTAGTCTAGTTAGCCATTTACACTACTAAAACTACCATTTCTAGTCTAGTTAGGGATGGAAAGCTTAAGGGGAGGAAAACCACCACCAGACACGTTGTAGGATGCTCCCAGAGGCAAGTTGCCTTGAGAAGATAGCGAATTCCTACCACTCACGTAATTCCCTGTATAAGTTTATTTACGTTAGACAATGAGCCATGAATGAGGGTTGGAAGGTCTTAAGCCAAGTTGTTTGGGTCTCAACCAAGGGCGATCAAGCCCATCAACTTGTGATCTCCATGCAAGGGGTTATGTTTATCTGTAATGGAGTATTACCCCAGGAGGCTTAAACCCTGCTTGAAAGGGTCATTGGCCCACACCACTAGTAAATTTTGGTGATCGTCACTTCCCATGGTTGGAACCTCATGGGGCCCACCCTGGTGCTTAGAAGAGTTTTAGTAGGGGATGCCTACCCGAACTGTCCATATGGACGGCTGGAGTTAGAAGCATAAATCATAGTGGGTGCCCACGTGGGGCCCATCACGCATCTTGGTACATATCTATGTATGCCTTCTATGATATATTTATATGTATATTTATCTGCTACCTAAATCAAATAGATAACAGTGATAAAATTAAATAAAAAAACATTAAAATGAAGGAGAGGATGTCCAGATCTGGATGTCATTGAGGAATGTCAGCCCAGCCCTGGCTGCAGCGTCACAGATGGACGGCTTGGATGCAAGGTCTTGTGATGGACTGCCAAAATTTCCACAACCCAGTGCAGCCCAACAACAGTTAGTGCGTGGCCCACCAACACGTACGTCGTGACCCACAACTTATACGTCGTGTCGCCAGCAGCCTAATGGTGTGGTCCATCTGATAGACGACATAGATGACCGCACATAGTGCGTGGGACCCACTGACTGGTCATGCAGGTAAAACACGTATATCATGGTGGGGTCCACATATGTGGTATGTTGAATACATGCAAATATATGTATATATTCATATTTAACAATATTATAGTGTTACTTTTTTGCCACCACTAGCTGCTAACGTGCAGGCACTAAAGGCCTGGATACACACCATGCTACTGAGGTGCGGTCCATACGACTGCTGTATTTGGGTTGTGCATGGATGGAGGGTGCAGACGCAACCCATCAAGGTGGGGTCCAATGCTGTACAGTCCACCAACATATTGCTGAGGTCCACCTGCATTTGTGCAGGCCTAACATAGGTGCAGCCCACCCGAACGTGTTCCCAGACTTGCTGAGAGCTGCTCCCATGCAGCGCCCGATTCTCTGCTCAACTGCAACTGAACTCCACCATCTTCTCTAGGCCCGATTTAGCTGAATAGGCCTGCAGCAACCCCATGAACTACGGCTAGCTTTAGTCCAAATCTCAGCCATTTTTTTGGCTTGTCTTCTTGGTTTGGAAGACAGCCATTGCTTGGCTTGTCTACAACACCAAACACAGCTCCATGCTACTCGACTATGGCCTGACATGTGGCCGTCATTTGGGATCGTTGCCTGACTGAAAACCTAACCATTGCTCTGTTGGTTTCAGTTCCAGAACAGGGCCGTTGTATGGTCTGTTGTAACACACGTTTTCAGCTCCAAACAGAGGTCGATGACGACTCGTTCCTCAGCCGAATCACAGCTATTTATATGCCTAGTTTTGGGCCGGGATACGGATATTGTTTAGGCCTGGAATCATCTTGGAAGCAAGGTCATTGGTTGGCCTAGTTCCATCTCGAAATAAGGTCCCTAAACCATTCGACCTTGGCCTAATGCATGGCCTACTGGAAGGCACGTTCCCTGTTCAAAATTGAGCTTCAGTTGGGTTGGTTTTCAGCCTAGAATAGGGCCATGGATTGGCTCAGTCCAGTCCGAAACAGGGACTCGACAACAGTCTCATAGCCATTGATTGGCCTGCCCTCTGAGCTAGTTTTTGAAGCTTTACAGAGAGCTCAAAACAGACTTTTCATGAGGCCTGACGTGTGGCCTTAAACGGCCATTGCTTTGCCTGGCCCAACATCACTGCGGCTAGACCGAACCCAGCCATTGCTTAGGCTTGGCTCCGATCCAGACGAGCATTTCCTACAACTAGTTAAAACTACACGGAAGCGAAAATACAGAGGGAAGATGTTTTTCCCCAGGGATGGCTGAATCTTTCCTTACCTATGTGAAAACAGAGGATCGGTCTCCCTGTCCCTCCTTTCCTTTCTTCCCTCACTCACTCTCCCTTGCTTGTGGTGCTACTACGGGTCCACACTGACCCGACTCAGCGTGGTTTTCCCACAGCTGAGGAGGTGTAGGGTGGGTGCACTGAGTTCACCCTCTGCTCACGGCCACACCCTTTCTCTCTTTTATCCCTCTTTCTCGGCTTGACTCGACCGGACTGCACTGACTCGTCTCAACCTACGTGTGTTGGATCGACGCAGTGCGGCACCAAGGCCTGTCTCTCTCATCCTCTCATGCTATTGGCTCACAGCTCTCTGTTTCTACCTCCTAAAATCTCTTTCCTCCCCTCTTCCTCTTTCTCTTGGCATTAATCCCAAGGGCTAGAGTGTCCTTTTATGGCTGAGGGAGAGAGTGCATGAATGGTGGAGATTTCTCCCTACAGCAGACGGTCGAGATCGCACCAGTCCTTGTCTTCCCAGATAGGAAAGCTTTTCTCTCTCTTTTTCTTCCACAGGTCCAGTTTGGCCATTTTTGGCAATAGGAGAAGCATGCTTCCAATGGGAAAATGAACGGCTGGGGTTGCACAACCGAACCGATCGTGAACCGTCCAGGTGATCTCATCATGGCCCCATCTATCGGATGCCTTCCACGTGCTAGGCGTTAGACGGTGGTGGCCCATCTCCCTCGTCCATTTACATGGGGTAAAACAACTATAGGGTTTTATTAAACGGGGCCCCGTGGAGACTTTGAATGGACCGGATGGTTCAAAAAATGGTCGTGGTGGCCCACTTAGGGGCTCAAAGGTTGGTTGTTCGAGGCTCTTTTTTGGCGGGAGGGAATTCATTTCAAATGTTGGGAGGAGCTCGGTCAAAGCTCACTTGACCGAGCAATTAGTTCCAGTGCACATCATGTGCTAGTGCATGGGATGCACATGCATGCTGTGTGAGGTTCATTGGAATGATCACGATGGATCAGATCCGTTCAATCATTCTGTAAGTCCTCATAGGGGGTTTTGGTCCATGATTTTGGGCGGACCCGGGGCCTAAGTGGGTCGTTACACTCCTCTTTGGGCTATTATCGGCCCAAATGACGCACCCCGCCGATCCGATGGGCCTGACACTTATTTCTAATGGTTAATATAATGTACTGGTTGTGATGAAGGTTTGATTTGCCACTAACAACCCTCAGACGTTGGTGATAAGTGTGTTGAAGTAGTTACCATTAACATAATTACTTTAATTTAAAGTGTTTAGGTACTCTTACCCTATGCGTATCGTAGGGCGCGCTCCGGCTCATGAAGGACCTCGGTGGATGGCTTTCATTTCGACTGGAATCTTCATCCTACATGTGTCGCGTTCAAGTCAGTCGATTAATCCAACCCGATTTAAGTTGATGTGGGTTTTGAAGGTAACACCCGTGTATCATTGGTGTAGGGTGTTACACTAAAGTAACTCGTTCTACCCCAAAATCATATATTTTATGTCAGATAACTCATTCCAGAATGTGAGATACTCCCGATTTAAGGTCCGATGGTCTGGATCACTTCTGCCGTCGACCGGGACTTTGCAGACCCGTCTTTGGCAGTACACTTAAGTAGCTCATTCTACTCCAAAATCATATATTTGACATCAGATAACTCATTCTGGATTGCGAGATAAGCGCAATTTAAGGTCCGATGGTCTCGATCACTTCTGTTGTCGACCGGGACTTTTCTGATTCGTCATTGGTAGTAGGCTAAAGTAGCCCGTTCTTCAACAAAATCATATATTTTTCGTCAAATAACTCATTCCAGATTGCAAGATACGCCGAATTTAAGGTCCGATGGTCTGGATCACTTCTATCATCAACCGAGACTTTTCAAATCTGTCTTTGGCGATAGGCTAAAGTAGCTCGTTCTTCCTCCAAATCATATATTTTACGTCAGATAACTCATTCCAAATTATGAGATACGCCCGATTTTATGCCCGATGGTTTGGATCACTTCTGTCGTTGAGAGGGCCTTTTCTGATCCATCTTTGGCGGTAGGCTAAAGTAGCTCGTTCTACCCCAAAATCATATATTTAACCTCAGATAACTCATTCTGGATTGCGAGATATGCCCGATTTAAGGTTCGATGGTCTGCATCACTTCTGCCGTCGACCGAGCCTTTTCAGATCCATCTTTGGCGGTATGTTAAAGTAGCTCGTTATACCCTAAAATCATATATTTTACGTCAGATAACTCACTCTGGATTGCGTGATACGCCCGATTTAAGGTCTGATGGTCTGGATCACTTCTATCGTCGACCGAGCCTTTTTAGATCCATCTTTGGCAGTTGGCTAAAGTAGCTCATTCTACCCCAAAATCATATATTTTATGTCAGATAACCAATTTTGGATTGCCAGATACCCCCAATTTAAGGTCTGATGGTTTAGATAACATCTGTCGTCGACCAGGCCTTTTCAGATCCATCTTTGGTCGAAGGCATAAGTAGCTCGTTTTACCCCAAAATCATATATTTTACGTCAGATAACTCATTCTGAATTGCGAGATACGCCTGATTTAAGGTCTAATGGTTTGGAGCACTTCTGTCGTCGACCGGGACTTTTCAGATACATCTTTGGCTCTAGGCAAAAGTAGCTCGTTCTACCCCAAAATCATATATTTTACGTCACATAACTCATTCTGGATTGTGAGATACGCTCGATTTAAGGTCCGATGGTCTGGATCACATCTGTCGTCGACCGGACCATTTTAAATCCGTCTTTGGCGGTAGGCTAAAGTAGGTCGTTCTACCCAAAAATCATATATTTTAAGTCAGATAGCTCATTCCGAATTGCGAGATACGCCCGATTTAAGGTCCAATGGTCTGGATCACTTCTGTCGTTGACAGGGCATTTTCATATCCGTCTTTGGCGGGAGGGTAAAGTAGCTCGTTCTCCCCCAAAATCGTTTACTTTACGTCAGATAATTCCTTCCGGATTACGAGATACGCCCGATTGAAGGTCCGATGGTTTGGATCACTTCTGTCGTCGACCAGGCCTTTTCAGATCCATATTTGGTGGTAGGCTAAAGTAGCTCGTTCTACCTCAAAATCATATATTTTACGTCAGATAACTCATTCCGGATTGCGAGATACGTACGATTTAAGGTCCGATGGTCTAGATCACTTCTGTCTTCGACCAGGCCTTTTCGGATCCATCTTTGGCGGTAGGCTAAAGTAGGTCATTCTACCCCAAAATCATATATTTTACGTCATATAACTCATTCCGGATTGCGAGATACACACGATTTAAGGTGTAATGGTCTGGATCACTTTTGTCGTCGACCGAGACTTTTTAGATCCATCTTTAGCTCTAGGCTAAAGTAGCTCGTTGTACCCCAAAATCATATATTTTATGCCAGATAACTCATTCCAGATTGCGAGATACGCCCGATTTAAGGTCCGATGGTCTGGATCACTTATGTCGTTGACTGGGCCTTTTCTGATCGATCTTTGACGGTAGGCTAAAGTTGCTCGTTCTACCCTAAAATCATATATTTTACACCAGACAACTCATTCCGGATTGCGAGATATGCCAGATTTAAGGTCTGATGGTCTGGATCACTTCTGTCGTCAACCGGGCCTTTTCAGATCCGTCTTGACGGTAGGATAAAGAAGCTTGTTCTACCCCAAAATGATATATTTAACGTCAGATAACTCATTCTGGATTGTGAGATAGGCCAGATTTAAGGCCCAATGGTCTAGATCACTTTAGTCGCCGACCAGGCCTTTTCTGATCCATCTTTGGCTAATGGGTAAAGTAGCTCATTATAACGTAAATCATATGTTTTACGTCATATAACTCATTTCGGATTGCGAGATATGCCCGATTGAAGGTCCAATGGTCTGTATCAATTCGGTCGTCAACCAAGAATTTTCTAATCCATCTTTGGCGCTAGGCTAAAAAAACCTCGTTCTACCCCAAAATCACATATTCTACTTCAGATAACACATTCTAGATTACGAGATACGCTCGATTTAAAGTCCGATGGTCTGGATCGCTTCTGTCATCGACCGGGCCATTTTTTATCCATCTTTGGCATTGAGTTAAGTAGCTCGTTCTACCCCAAAATCATATATTTTATGTTAGGTAACTCATTCCGGATTGCGAGATACACTCGATTTAAGGTCCGATGGTCTGGATCACATCTGTCTTCGACCGAGCCTTTTCTGATCCATCTTTGGTGGTATTTCGCAAATCCGGCTTAGGCAACCCGGTGTAGTGGGGTTGGTTGGCTAAAGTAGATCATTCTACACTAAAATCATTTACTTTACGTCAGATAACTCATTCTAGATTACGAGATACACCCGATTTATGGCTTGATGGTCTGGATAACTTCTGTCGTCGACCGAGCCTTTTTATATCCATCTTTGGCAGTATTTCACAAATCCGGCTTGGGCAACCCGGCTTAGTGGGGTTGGTTGGCTAAAGTAGTTCGTTCTACCCCAAAATCATATATTTTACATCAAATAACTCATTTCGGATTGCGAGATACGTTGGATTTAAGGTCCGATGGTCTGGATCACTTCTGTCATCTACAAGGCCTTTTCTGCTCTATCTTTAGCGGTAGGCTAAACTTGCTCGTTTTACCCTAAATTCATATATTTTACATCAGGTAACTAATTACGGATTGCGAAATTTGCCCTATTTAACGTCTGATGGTTAGGATCACTTCTATCATCGACCGAGCCTTTTTTGATCTATCTTTTGTGGTATTTCTCAAATCCGACTTGGGCAACCAGGCGTAGCGGGGTTGGTTGGCTAAAGTAGCTCGTTCTACCCCAAAGTCATCTAACTTATTTCAGATTGCGAGATACGCCCGATTTAAGGTTTGATGGTGTGGATCATTTTTGTCGTCGACTGGTCCTTTTCGGATCCTTCTTTGGCGGTAGGGTAAAGTAGCTCATTCTACCCCAAAATCATATATTTTACGTCAGATAACTCATTCCAAATTGCGAGATACACCCAATTTAAGGTCAGATGGTCTGGCACACTTCTGTCGTTGACCAGGCCTTTTCAGATCTATCATTGTCGGTACACTAAAGTAGCTCGTTTACCCCAAAATCATAGATTTTAAGTAAGATAGCTCATTTCAGATTGCGAGATACGCTCGATTTAAAGTCCGATGGTCTGAATCACTTTTGTCATCGATTGGGCCGTTTCTGATCGAACTTTGGCGGTAGGCTAATGTAGCTCGTTCTACCCTAAAATCATATATTTTACATCATGTAACTCATTCCAGATTGTGAGATACGCACGATTTAAGGTCCGATGGTCTGGATCACTTATGTCGTTGACTGAGCCTTTTCTGATCCATCTTTGGCGGTAGGCAAAAGTAGCTCGTTCTACCCCAAAATCATGTATTTTAGGTCGAGTAACTCATTCCGGATTACGAGATTCGCCCAATTTAAGGTCCGATTGTCTACATCACTTTTGTTATCGACTGTGCCTTTTCTGATCCATCTTTGGCGATATTTTGCAAATCCGACTTGGGCAACCCGGCGTAGCATGCTTGGTTGGCTAAAGTAGCTCGTTCTACCCTAAAATCATATATTTTACGTTAGATAACTCATTCCGGATTGCGAGATACACCTGATTTAAGGGACGATGGTCTAGATCACTTCTGTCATCCACCGGGCCTTTTCGAATCTATCTTTGTTAGTAGGCTAAAGTTGCTCGATCTTCCCCAAATCATATATTTTACATCAGATAACTCATTCCGGATTGCAAGATACGCTCAATTTATGTTCCAATGGTTTGGATCAATTCTGTCGTCGACCGAGCCTTTTTTATCCATGTTTGGCTGTATTTCAAAAATTCAGCTTGGGCAACCGGGCTTAGCGGGGTTAGTTGGCTAAAGTTGCTCGTTTTACCCCCAAATCATATATTTTACGTCAGATAACACATTTCAGATTGCGAGATACGCTCGATTTAAGGTCTGATGGTCTGTATCACTTCTGTCGTCGACTAGGCCTTTTCGGCTCCATCTTTGGCGGTAGGCTAAAGTAGCTCGTTCTACCCTAAAATCATATATTTTACATTGGTAACTCATTCCAGATTGCGAGATACGCCTTATTTAATGTCTGATGGTCTGGATCACTTCTGTCATCGACCGGAACTTTTCTGATCCATCTTTGGCAGTATGTTAAAGTATCTCGTTCTACCATAAAAATCATATATTTTATGTCAGATAACACATTCCGGATTACGAGATATGCCCAATTTAAAGTCCGATGGTCTGGATCACTTCTGTCGTCGACCGAGCCGTTCCTGATCCATTATTGGCGTTAGGCTAAAGTAGCTCGATCTACCCCAAAATCATATATTTTAGGTCGGGTAACTCATTCCGGATTGCGAGATACCCCCGATTTAAGGTCCGATGGTCTAGTTCACTTCTGTCATCGACCGAGCCTTTTCAGATTCATCTTTGGCGGTAGGATAAAGTAGTTCGTTCAACCCAAAAATCATAGATTTTAAGAAAGATAACTCATTCCGAATTGCGAGATACGCTCGATTTAAAGTCTGATGGTCCGAATCACTCCTGTCATCGACCGCTCCATTTCTGATCCATCTTTGGCGGTAGGCTAATGTAGCTTGTTCTACCCCAAAATCATATATTTTACGACATCTAACTCATTCTAGATTGCGAGATATGCCCGATTTTAGGTCCGATGGTCTGGATCACTTCTATCGTCGACCAACCCTTTTCTAATCCATGTTTGGCGATAGGCTAAATTAGCTCGTTCTACACCAAAATCATATATTTTATGTCAGGTAACTCATTTTAGATTGTGAGATACACCGTATTTAAGGTCCGATGGTCTGGATCTTTTTTGTCATCGACCGGGGCCTTTTCTAATCCGTCTTTGGGAGTCTTTCTCAAATCCATCTTGGGGAACCCGACATAGCCGGGTTAGTTGGCCAAAGTAGCTAGATCCACCCCAAAAACATATATTCTAGGCCAAATAACCCATACCGAATTACGAGATACTCCTGATTTAAGGTCCGATGGTCTGGATCACTTCTATCGCCGACCGAGCCTTTTCTGATCCATATTGGTGGTAGGATAAAGTAGCTCGGTCTACCTGAAAATCATATATTTTATGTCAGATAACTCATTCCAGATTACGAGATACGCCCGATTTAAAGTCCGTTGGTCTAGATCACTTCTGTCATCGACGGGGCCATTTCTGATCCATCTTTGGCGGTAGGCTAAAGTAGCTTGTTCCACCCCATAATCTTATATTTTACGTTAGGTAACTCATTCAGGATTGCGAGATACGCCCGATCTAAGGTCCAATGGTCTGGATCACTTCTGTCATCGACCGGGCCTTTTTTATCCTTCTTTAGCAGTATTTCGCAAATCCGGCTTGGGCAACCCAGTGTAGCGGGGTTAGTTGGCTAAAGTAGCTCGTTCTACCCTAAGATCATATATTTTACATCAGATAACTCATTCTGGATTGTGAGATACTCCCTATTTAAGGTCCGATGGTCTGGATCAATTCTGTCGTCGACTGGGCCTTTTCTAATCAATCTTTGGTGGAATGCAAAAGCAGCTCGTTCTACCCCAAAAATCATATATTTTACGTCAGATAACTCATTCTGAATTGTGAGATGCGCCCGATTTAAAGTTCGATGGTTTGGATTACTTCTGTCATCGACTGGGCCATTTCTGATTCATCTTTGGCGATATGCTAAAGTAGCTCATAATACCCCAAAATCATATATTTAACGTCAGGTAACTCATTCTGGATTGCAAGATGCTCCCGATTTAAGGTCCGATGGTCTGGATTACTTCTGTCATCGACCGGGCCTTATCTGTTCCATTTTTGGCGGTATTTCACAAAATTGGATTGGACAACCCGGCTTAGCGGGGTTGGTTGGCTAAAGTTGCTGGTTCTACCCCAAATTCATATAGTTTGTGTCAGATAACTCATTTCGGACTGCGAGATACGCTCGATTTAAGGTTCGATGGTCTGGATCACTTCTATCGTCGACAGGGCCTTTTCAGCTCCATCTTTGACGGTATACTAAAGTAGCTTATTCTACCACAAAATCATATATTTTGCGATAGATAACTCTTTCCGTATTGTAAGATAAGCCCGATTTAATGTCCGATGGTCTAGATCACTTCTGTCATCGACCGTGCCTTCTCTGATCCATCTTTGGTGGTATTTTGGAAATTTGGCTTGGGCAAGCTGGCGTAGCGAGGTTGGTTGACTAAAGTTGCTCGTTCTACCCCAAAATCATATATTTTACGTCAAAAAACTCATTCCAGATTGTGAGATATGCCCGATTTATGGTTCGATGGTCTGGATCACTTCTAGCGTTGACCGAGTCTTTTCTGATCCATCTTCGGCGGTAGGCTAAAGTAGCTAGTTCTACCCCAAAACCATATATTTTGCGACAAATAACTCTTTCCGTATTGCGAGATAAGCCCAATTTAATGTCCGATGATCTGGATCACTTCTGTCTTTGACCGTGCCTTTTCTGATCCATCTTTGGCGGTTCGGTAAAGTAGCTCATTCTACCCCAAAATCATATATTTTACGTTAGATAACACATTTTGGATTGCGAGATACGCCCGATTTAAAGTCAGATGGTCTGGATCACTTATGTCGTCGACCGGGCCATTTCTGATCCATCTTTGGCGGTAGATTAAAGTAGGTCGTTTTACCCCAAAATCATATATTTTACATCAGATAACTCATTCCATATTGCAAGATAAGCTCGATGTAATGGCTGATGCTCTGGATCACTTCTGTCTTCGACCGGGCCTTTACTGATCCATCATTGGTGGTAGGCTCAAGTAACTCCTTCTACCCCAAAATTATATATTTTACGTCAGATAACACATTCCGGATTACGAGATATGCCTGATTTAAAGTCAGATGGTCTAGATCACTTCTATCGTCGACCGTGCGTTTTGAGAACCATCTTTGGCGGTAGGCTAAAGTATCTCGTTCTACCTCAAAATCATATATGATACATTAGATAACTCATTCCAAATTGCAAGATATGCTCGATTTAAAGTCCGATGGTCTGGATAACTTCTGTCGTCTACCGGGCCATTTCTGATCCATCTTTGACGGCAGGCTAAAGTAGCTCGTTCTACTTCAAAATCATATATTTTACGTCTGGTAACTCATTTTATATTGCGAGATATGCCCTATTTAAGGTCCATTGGTTGGGATCACTTCTATCATCGACCGGGCCTTTTCTAATCCGTCTTAGGGGTATTTCACAAATCCAGCTTGGGCAACCAGACATAGCGGGGTTGGTTGGCTAAAGTAACTCGTTCTACCCCAAAAAGATATATTTTAGGTCAGATAACCCATTCCAGATTGCGAGATATGCCCGATTTAAGGTCCAATGGTCTGGATCACTTCTGTTTCCGACCAGGCCTTTTCTAATCCATCTTTGGCGGTAGACTAAAGAAGCTCGTTCTACCCCAAAATCACATATTTTACGTTAGATAACACATTCCAAATTATGAGACACGCCCGATTTAAAGTCTGATGGTCTGGATCACTTCTATCGTCGACCGCGCCGTTTTTTATCCATCTTTGCCGTTAGACTAAAGTAGCTGTTCTACCCCAAAATCATATATTTTACATCAAGGTACCCATTCCAGATTGCGAGATATGTCCGATTTAAGGTCCGATGGTCAGGATCACATCAGTTCTCAACCGGGCCTTTTCGGATCCATCTTTGGTGGCATTTTGCAAATCCGGCTTAGGCAACATGGCGTAGAGGGGTTGGTTGGCTAAAGTAGCTCGTTCTACACTAAAATCATATACTTTACATCAGATAACTCATTTCGGATTACGAGATATGCCCAATTTAAGGCCCAATGGTCTGGATCACTTCTGTTGTCGACCGGGCCTTTTTAGATCAATCCTTGGAGTTATTTCACAAATTCGGCTTAGGCAACCTGGCTTCGCGGGGTTGGTTGGCTAAAGTAGCTCCTTCTACCCCAAAATCATATATTTTACGTCAAATAACTCATTTCAGATTGCGAGATACGCCTAATTTAAGGTCCGATGGTCTGGATGACTTCTATCGTCGACAAGGCCTTTTTTGCTCCATATTTGGCTGTAGGCTAAAGTAGCTCGTTCTACCCTAAATTCATATATTTTACATCAGGTAACTCGTTGTAGATTGCGAGATTCACCCTATTTAAGGTATGATGGTCTGGATCACTTCTGTCGTCGAACAAGTCTTTTTTGATCAATCTTTGACGGTATGCTAAAGTAGCTCGTTCTACCCCAAAATCTTCTAATTTACATTAGGTAACTCATTCCACATTGCGAGATACGCTCGATTTAAGGTCCGATGGTCTGGATCACTTCTGTCATCGACAAAGCCTTTTCTGATCCATCTTTTGCGGTATTTCACAAATCCGGCTTGGGCAACTCGGCATAGCGGGGCTGATTGGCTAAAGTAGCTCATTCTACCCCAAAGTCATATATTTTACGTCATCTAACTTATTTCGGATTGCGAGATGCGCCCGATTTAAGGTCTGATGGTGTGGATCACTTTTGTCGTCAACTGGTCCTTTTCGGATCCTTCTTTGGCGGTAGGGTAAAGTAGCTCGTTTTAACCCAAAATCATATACTTTACGTCAGATAACTCATTCCCGATTGTGAGATATGTCCAATTTTAGGCAGATGGTCTGGCTCAATTCCGTCATCGATTGGGCCTTTTTAGATCCATCTTTGGCGGTAGGCTAAAGTAGCTCGTTCTACCCTAAAATCATAGATTTTACGTAAGATAACTCATTTCGGATTGTGAGATACGCTCGATTTAAAGTCTGATAGTCTGGATCACTTCTATCGTCGACCAGGCCATTTCTGATCCATCTTTGGCGTTAGGCTAAAGCAGCTCGTTCTACCCTAAAATCATATATTTTACGTCAGGTAACTCATTTCGGATTACGAGATACGCCCGATTTACGGTCCGATGGTCTGGATCACATCTGTCCTCGACTAGGCCTTTTCTGATCCATCTTTAGCGATTTTCGCAAATCCGGCTTTGGCAACCCAACGCAGCGGGGTTGGTTGGCTAAAGTAGCTCGTTCTACACAAAAATCATATACTTTACGTCAGATAACTCATTCCGGATTACAAGATATGCCCGATTTAAGGCCCGATGGTCTGCATCACTTCTGTCGTCGAGCGGGACTGTTTAGATCCATCTTTATCAGTATTTTACAAATCCGACTTTGGCAACCCAGCTTAGCGGGGTTGGTTGGCCAACGTAGCTCATTCTACCCCAAAATCATATATTTTATGTCAAATACTCATTTCGGATTGCGAGATACGATCGATTTAAGGTCCGATGGTCTGGATCACTTCTGTTGCAGACAAGGCCTTTTCTGCTCCATCTATGGCGGTAGGCTAAAGTAGCTCGTTGTACCCTAAATTCATAGATTTTATGTCAGGTAACTCATGCAGATTGCAAGATTCACCCTATTTAAGGTCTGATGGTTTGGATCACTTCTGTCGTCAACCGGGCCTTTTTTATCCATCTTTGGCAGTATGCTAAAGTAGCTCATTCTACCCCAAAATCATATATTTTACGTTAGGTAACTCATTCCACATTGCAAGATACGCCCAATTTAAGGTCCGATGGTCTGGATCACTTTTGTCATCGACAGAGCCTTTTCTGATCCATCTTTTGCAGGATTTCACAAATATGGCTTAGGCAACCTGGCATAGCAGGGTTGGTTGGCTAAAGTAGCTCGTTTCACCCCAAAGTCATATATTTTACGTCATCTAACTTATTTCGGATTGCGAGATGCACCCGATTTAAGGTCTGATGATGTGGATCACTTTTGTCGTCAACTGGTCCTTTTCAGATCCTTCTTTGGTGATAGGGTAAACTAGCTCGTTCTACCCCAAAATCATATATTTTACATCAGATAACTCAATCCAGATTGCGAGATTTGTCCGATTTAAGGTCAGATGGTCTGGCTTAATTCTGTCATCGATCGGGCCTTTTTAGATCCATCTTTGGCGGTAGGCTAAAGTAGCTCGTTCTACCCCAAAATCATAAATTTCAAGTAAGATAGCTCATTCTGGATTTTGAGATATGCCCGATTTAAAGTCCGATGGTCTGGATCACTTCTGTCGTCAACCGGGCCATTTTTGAACCATCTTTGGTGATAGGCTAAAGTAGCTCGTTCTACCCCAAAATAATATATTTTACGTTAGGTAACTCATTCCGGATTTCGAGATATGCCCGATTTAAGGTCTGATGATCTGGATCATTTCTATGGTTGACCGAGCATTTTCTGATCCATCTTTGGCAATATTTCACAAATCCGGCTTGGGTAACCCGGTGTTGTGTGCATGGTTGGCTAAAGTAGCTCGTTCTACCCCAAAATCATATATTTTACCTTAGATACCTCATTCCGCATTGCAAGATATGCCCGATTTAAGGCCCGATGGTCTGGATCAGTTGTCATCGACCGGGCCGTTCCTGATCCATCTTTGGCGTTAGCCTAAAGTAGCTCGTTCTACCCAAAAATCATGTTTTTTTAGGTCGGGTAACTCATTCTGGATTGCGAGATACGCACGATTTAAGGTCCGATGGTCCAGATCACTTCTGTCATCGATCGAGCCTTTTCTGATCCATCTTTCGCGATAGGCTAAAGTAGCTCATTCTACCCTAAAATCATGGATTTTAAGAAAGAGAACTTGAAAGGCCTAGAGCTATATGTCCTAGAGGGGGGGGGGGGGGGTGAATAGGACTATGCCAAATAAAACTCATAACAGCGGAATTAAAACAAATATGATAGCCAAATTAAATCACAATGCAGGAAAGTAAAAACAACCTCAAAATTCAGATCTTGAGAGGTTGATACAAATGTTGTTCTAAGGACAACCTTTCACCAAAAACCAGAGTTTATGGTAGGACAAACTTATTTCTAGAAAGATCTTTGTATCAAATCTCAAACCAAAGAGGAATACAGAATTAAGCATAAACTGAAATAAATTGTAATCACAAATGTATTGTTCTAGGGACAGCCATACACCATAAAAATGGGAGGGCAACCTTGCTGGAACAACTTTTAAAGGAAATTGAATTTCAAGCAGATAAAGGAATAGTAGAAAGTAAATTCTAAACTGTTACAAAATTCCCACAATGCTTGAATTAAATGATTACAACATTCACCACCATACATACATCCCCACAAATGAATATTAAAGATTAGAAATGTAAATCATTCAACCACAACACAAGGGATTATAGTGGTTCGCCTGTGTGTTCACCAACTGTTAAACAACAGCCACACAGAATGCTACTCCACTCCTAATATCCTCACACAAGGAATATTAGCGTTCACTAACAAAATAGGCTTTCACAGGTTCACCCAAAACCTTTACAATTGTGTCTTTGTCTGTGGGCTTACACAATTAAAAAAACCCCACTTCTGAGTTTTCCTGGCTCTCCTCAAATAACCAATACAACAAGATTTTTCTGGCAAATCTTGAAAGAAACCAAAACAGAAAGGAATTTACAATTAAATGTAAAATACCTGATTATCTCCTTCATTGTAGCAGCCCGGAGAACCAAATCAGAGTAAATGATTGAATGTCCAAGTTCAATGTCCAGTACTCAATTACAATGGTTCTAGTTCTAATAGATTTTAAATTAAACCAACTAGGGCTTGCATTAATTGATTTTGATTCCAAAGAAAGGGAATAGCAATTCCTCTTATCAAATTAGATTGGAATAACAGAAACAAAATCAATTAAATAAAGCTAAAGAAAGAGAATATTAAATAACCACACTTAGCTTAGATGGAGCACTGAATTATCACTCAGAAGTTTGATGAAGATTGGCTTGAATAGATTGATTAATTCACCTATTCTTCTGAGATTCGTGCTCAATTTATAGGTAAGCAGATCGCATCTTCGACTGGTCTAGGGAGCTCTTCGACTAGTCGAAGAAGTAACAGATTTGAAAAAAATCGGGCGTGATAAGCTTTGACCATTCTACGACTGGTCGAAGGTCTCCTTCGACTGGTCGAAGACCCTGTAAATATTCGCTGGACTTTGAGTCGAAGATATTCGACCGGTCGACGATGCAGTCGACACTATTCCTTCGACTGGTCGAAGAGATTCCTAGACTGGTTGAAGGCTAACTGAAAATATCCGAATTTTTTAACAACCTTACGACAGATCAAGGAAATTCTTAGACTGGTCGAAGCAAGGCTAGGACTAGTCGAAGAAAGCCTAGGATAAGTCTTCGGACGGCCCAAACGCATGTGACATATACATATGACTTATGTATCCAAAGTGGCCTACTTCTAAGGTTAACCTATGGTCAATCAAACCTCAACTAGAAGTAAGGACATTGATACATTAGGAACAAGTGACCTTGAAGTTTAAACCTTGATGTCTTGATGTAGTTCAACCTAATGTAGTTCAATCTTGAAATCTTGATGTAGCTCAGCCTTGAAAGTCTCTTGTGTTCTTTATGAACTGCCTTGTACACTTCGTGAATCATACATTCTTGAGACTTGTCTTGTAAGCAGTACATACAGTCAAGATTGATCTTTGTACTTGAGAGCTTTGCTTGTTGTGATCTTTACTTGTTCATGAATGTTGATCTTTTGAGAGAGCTTCACTTATCCAAGTTATATAACAGTGATTTTGGCATCACAAATTTGACAACCGACAGGGATAAAGACTATGGCACTTACAATCTCCCCCTTTGTCAAATTAGTGACAAAACACATAACCAAGATAAACATAGAGTAAAACAATTGGTTAAAGGATCATGAATCAGTTAATATCAACTGGCTTACCTGTAAATCAATAAATATACTCCCCCAATCTTCAACATCAATATTCAACATTCAATCACTCTCATACATCATCACATCGTTACTCCACCTGAGTAACATAACCAATGCTTACTCCCCCTCTGTAACATAACCAATGCTACTCCTCTCACAATCACATTGTAACCAAACCATTCTCCCCCTTTTTGTCACTATATGACAAAGGAAACAACAATAAGGAGAACTAAAAAGAGAGATATGAGAGTAATAATAAGGATATTATAGCAGAAAAACAGATAGTATCCAACTTAAAATCAGCATAGTAAATACCCAGCAAAAAAATAGTATCCAACTCCAAATCAGACAACTTAGTGCTAAGTTTTAAAGCTATTACAAACCAGAAAATTCCATATAGACTAGTCAGAACCAGAACTAGATGACGGAGCAGGAATAGAGGGATCAAGTTGGTGCATGCCTTTGTTCAATCACCTAAGATATTTGCACATGTACTTGAATTGTAAATCATGAGCAACAGACATGTTTTCCATCTTTTCATTTATATTCTCAACTTTACCCTCCAATGCACTCAGACGTGCATCAAAATCAGATGGTTCAAAATCTGGATCATTTGTTGAATCAGAATCCAGTTTCTCAAAGATGTCATCCATATTAATGTCATCACCAGCTTCTTCATGACCACCACCACCATCACCACCTTGTTCAGGAAGTAATTCCAGCTTCATCTTATTGAGATTAGAATTGTTGAAAATCAGATGATGGATAGGTGCCTCATTAGCCGGCATATTGACTAACATATGTTTAGCTAATACAGTCATTAAATAACCAAAAGGAATGTCACTATGACCAGGATGGAGTCTAAATTGAAGAATGAAATGACAGATTAAGGATGGCAAACAAATTTGAGTACCACTGGAAATAGCATGAATAACACGAACCATAAACGAAGTTAAGTCAGTTTTATTACCCGAACGAGGATACAGATTAGACACAAAGATTTTGTGGAGAACTCTGTATTTGGATAACAAATACCTTGCGGGAAGCGCATCCCCTTTATGAGTCCAATGAACATCCATGTTGCACAAGTCTCTAGTGAGCATACGTTTTTCAGAAACTGAGAGTTTATCAGTCAAGATATGAATTGGAATACCTTCATCATTCACAGGAATATCCATGAGGGCTAAAATTAAATGACGATCAATGTCAAATGACCCTTCACTAGTAGATATTTTAAAAGTTAAATTATCCTGTGAAAAGTCACTAATACATGTAAACATGGATTGGGCAATGGACCGGTATGCAGGCCCACCCCAATGTAATAAGTTAACCCAATCTACAGCTTCAAGCATAGGAAGGATATCAAAAGGTGCAATATGATTAATATCAACAGGATGTTCAACAATAACATTGCGTGATCTAATGTCCGTAACATAAGATGAATCATTATTGGGAACAAGAAGATGACGCTTGGTCGATCTAGAGGAAGAAGAAGGACCACGGGAAGTAGTTTTTCTACCTCTAGAAGCCATATGCAACAACAATAACAAGGAAATAAGAAGTTACAAAGGATTGAGAAATGGGGTTTACTCAAAACAGATTTTTCAAAATTCAAACCCCAAATCTCAATGAAATCCTAAATAGAAAGCTTCAAGTTAGAAAAGAAAACAATCTAGACACAGATTTGCAAGAAAAACGTAAAAGGAACACTAACCTTTAAGAACAAGAACGGTGGGTTCGACAAGTCGAAGCTCGGCTCTTTAGAAAAGAAAGACGAAATGAGGAAGAAAGCAAAAATCCCCAAATTTTAAGTGATTTCCGAGATCTACGACTGGTCGTGGGTATCTACGACCGGTCGTAGGTCGACTGGTCGAGTATACTCACGACTGGTCAAGTAATAATCAAAAATTCATTTTTCTTAAAAATTAAAAAGAATTTGAAATTCAACCTATCAAATATATACAATATGATACAAGTAGGCATAAATAATCATTTTTAAAAAGTACATGCCAAGATCAAATTTCATCTTTTTAAACTTGTTTTTATCAAGAGGTTTTGTGAAAATATCAGCTCGCTGATCTTCGGTAGGAATATATTCCAGAGATATAACTTTTTCTTCTACCAATTCCCGAATATAATGAAATCTAATGTCAATATGCTTCGTACGAGAATGCTGAATAGGATTTTTTGAAATATTTATCGTACTGGAATTATCACAATGTAATAGCATAGAATCTTGTTTAATTCCATAATCATTTAGCATTCATTGCATCCAAACAAGTTGTGTACATGCATTACCAGCTGCGATATACTCAGCTTCAGCTGTTGAAAGTGATATAGAATTTTGTTTCTTACTAAACCAGGAAACTAAACAATTTCCAATGTAAAAGCAACCACACTGATTGATTTTCTATCATCTAGATTACCAGCCCAGTCAGCATCTGAGTACCCAGCAAGTTGGACACTAGTCTCATGAGGATACCAGAGACCAAGATTTACAGTACTTGCGACATATCTAATAATCCGCTTGACAGCAATCAAGTGAGATTCTTTTGGATCAGATTGATATCTTGCGCAAATACCAACACTTAGAGAAATATCAGGTCTACTAGCAGTTAAATATAACAAACTACCAATCATTCTCCGATAAAGTTTTGAATCAACATTTTTACCATTAGAGTCTTTTGAGAGTTTCAGGGTAGTACTCATGGGAGTATCGAAATTCTTGCCATTCTCAAATCCAAATCTCTTGATTAGATTCAAAGCATACTTAGATTGAGAAATGAATATTCCTTCAGGTTGTTGCTTTACTTGCAATCCAAGGAAATAAGTCAATTCCCCAACCATGCTCATTTCGAACTATGATTTCATCAAATCTGCAAACTCAGTTGTCAAGTTAGTACAAGTTGATCCATAAATGATATCATCAACATAAATCTGTACCATTAAGATATGATCATTATATTTTTTAACAAATATAGTTTTATCAACAGATCCCATTTGAAAATTATGACTTAAAAGAAATTTTGTTAGTTTCTCATACCATGCCCTAGGTGCTTGTTTTAATCCATAAAGTGCCTTTTTAAGCCGATACACATGATCAGTATTTTTGGGATCTTCGAAACCCATTAGCTGTTCAACATAGACTTCTTCATGTAGATCGCCATTTAGAAAAGCACTTTTCACATCCATTTGATATATCCTTATTTTTCTAAAACATGCAATGGATATAAATAGTCTGATAGATTCAAGACGTGTTACTGGTGCAAAAGTTTCATCAAAATCAATTCCTTCGATTTGAGTATAACCTTGTACCACTAGTCTTGCCTTGTTTCTAATTATATTTCCACACTCGTCAGACTTATTTTTGAAAATCCATTTTGTTCCAATGATGTGTTTATCTTTAGGTCTTGGTACAAGATACCAAACATCATTTCTTATAAATTGGTTAAGTTCTTCTTGCATCGCAACAATCCAGTTCTCATCGGCAAGAGCTTCTTTAACATTAGATGGTTCTATTTGGGATGTAAAACATACATAATTACATATATCCTCAAGTTGTCTACGAGTGCGAACACCGGTGAGAGGGTTTCCAAGAATTTGAGTGGTTGGATGATCTTTAACAGTCCTCAATTCAGAGTCAGTCTGATTTGATAAAGTATCGGGTTTATAACTGATTAGAACTTCATCATTATCTGAATTAGGGATTGGCGTATTTAAGTGATCATCAATGACAACATTGATGGACTCTTGAATCACACCAGTTCTTTTGTTCAGAACCCTATAAGCACGACTGTTTAAGGAATATCCTAGAAAAATCCCTTCATCACTCTTTGTATCAAATTTTTCCAAATTTTCACGATCTCGTAAAATATAGCACTTGCTGCCAAAAACTCAAAAGTATTTGACAGTAAGCTTTTTATTGAACCATAATTCGTAAGCTGTTTTATTATTATCTTTGCTAGTGTAGACTCGGTTAATAATATAGCAAGTTGTGTTTACAGCTTCAGCACAAAGATTTTTAGAGAGCTTCATGCTATTTAACATGACATTAGCCATTTCTTGAAGTACCCTATTCTTTCTCTCCACAATTTCATTTTGTTGTAGAGTTTTGGGAGCAGAGAATTCATGTAATATTCCTTGGTCGGTACAAAGCTTCTCAAAATTGCTATTCTCAATTTCAGATCCATGATCACTATGAATCTTACTGATTTGAGAAGATTTTTCAATTTGAATCCTTTTGAGAACTTTTCTTACTTCTTCAAGGGTTTCAGATTTATCCCTTAAGAAAGCTACCCAAGTGAATCTGGTAAAGTCATCAACTATTACCAGGATATACTTTTTCCCACCACGACTTTCCGTTCTGGTAGGTCCAATTAGATCCATGTGGAGAAGTTCGAGTGGTCTTGATGTGGTTTTTGAATTCACCTTTTTGTGTGAGTTCCTTATTTGTTTGCCTATCTGGCACTCACCACATATTTTATCTAATTTCTGAAGTTTGGGTAAACCTCTTTTAAGTTCTTGATTGCTCAATCTATATAAATTTCGATAATGTACATGTCCAAGACGTTTGTGCCATAAATCAGTCGCGTCTGTATGGACCATGTAACATGTTTGATTAGATGAGCTGGATTCGCTAATGATATAGCAATTTTTAGACGTTCTACGTCCAGTTAATATTACAGAACCCTTATTATTTAGTATCTCACAGCTTTGATTAGAGAACCGAACACTATGGTTATTATCACATATTTGAGATATGCTAAGTAAGTTATGTTTTAAGCCTTCAACATATAAAACGTTTTTAAACACAAGAAGATTAAAAAGTTGAACCGTACCTTAGCCTATAATCTTGCAGTTGCTACCATCACCAAATGTGACTGAACCATCAGTCATATCTTTTAGATCCGTGAATAACGCTTTGTCACCTGTCATATGCTTGGAACATCCACTGTCTAGGTACCACTTTGAATGACTTGTTGCTTTGAAAGCAGTGTGAGCAACCAAGCAGGTGACTTTGGGAACCCATTTCATAACTGTTTTGGGTTTAGGAACATAGTTGGTCTTCTTTTGTTTATAGTTGTAAGAATAACCTATAGAATTAGATTTTAGGAGCTCCTTGAGTAAATCTACTATCTTTTCAGCTAGTGGATTTCGTTTCTAATTAAAGTTGACATGGCTGCTTCTAGGTTTTTGAAGAGTTTTTGAATTTCTAGAAAAACCTTGATAAGTACTTTTCCCTTTTGAGTTTGAGGACTCTCCTTTTACAAACATAGGAGGAGTATACTTTTGTTTAAGAGATAAATTTTTATCATAGCCCAACCCGGATAGATTGCCACATTTTCTTGATCCGGATAAAATTTTTTCTAACTTTGGATCACCTTGGGCATATTTCCATGTGTCCTTTAGACTCAGGAAAGAAGATACTTCATTTTTGAGATTTTCAATTTCAGATTTCAAATCAACAATTAGGGAGTTTTTGAGTTCCAAATCGCATTTTGATTTTTTCAAACAATCTGAAATTTGTGATTTTTCTAAGACAAGTGATTCAAAATATTCTTTGAGTTTAGAAAACTTTTCTTTTTGATGTTTAAGTTTGACAGCAATTTTACAACTTTCCTTATATAGGGCATTGTAAGCGTCTTGAAGATCATCTTCATTTTCATATTCACTACTCAGATTTTCTTCACTTGTTGAGTCATTATCTGAAAATGTGAATTTAGCTAGAGTCATAAGAGCTTTAACTTCATTCCCTAACTCAGTTTCAGAATCTTCTGATTCAGAAGAAGCTTCAGAATCTTCTGATTCAGAAGAAGCTTCAGAATCAGATGTTTATCCTTTTTAGGACATCTATTAGCTAAGTGCCCATATTCTTGACAGTTGTAACATTGACTATCTTTCAAAGATTTTCGAGTTTTGGGTCTAAACTTCTTTTTATCATTTGATTTTTGAAAATCAACCCTTTTCTTACTTTTAAAAATCTTGTAAAATTTCTTAGCTAAAAGAGCCATATCATCTTCTGAATCAGAATTTTCTTCTGAATTACATTTAGAGGATTTTAAAGCAATCGATTTTCCTTTAGGAGCTTTAAAGTTTAACTCGTAGGTTTGTAAAGAACCAACTAGTTCTTCTACCTTCATACTATCCGTATCACGAAGTTCCTGGATCGCGGTTACTTTAGAATTGAACCGTACAGGAAGTGAGCGTAATATCTTTTCACACACTTTACTTTCTGGGATTTTATTGCCAAGACCCCACATTGAGTTTACAATGTCATTTAGTCTAGTGTAAAAGTCCATAAACATTTCATTTTCCTCCATATGAACTTCTTCAAATTTGGTTGTGAGGAGTTGGACTTTATTAGACTTTTTGACAATTGATGTACCCTCGTGTGTCATTTCTAGTATATCTCAAGCTTGCTTTGCAGTATCACAGGATATGATTCTTTTGAACTCATCCGGTGATAGTGCGCAAGTGATTGCATTTAGTGCTTTAGCATTGGCACTATACTCACTTTTCTTAAGGGTGGTCCATAAATAATAAGCAGGTACAGACATAGTTTTTGAACCGTCGGATTCAGTTACTTCAATGGTAGGAGTTTTCCATTCGGTCACTGTGGTTCGCCACACACTCTCATCCATTGATTTTAGGAAGATCCTCGTTCTGGCTTTCCAATAGGCATAGTTGGAGCCATCAAATGGTGGCGGCCTAGTGACTGAAAGGCTATCAAAATTTGACATCTTTTTATATAGCTTAGATCGTTAGCTCAGGATATAAATCCAAAATAAAAAGCAATATGAACGAGCTATTAGGCTCTGATACCACTTGAAAAGGCCTAGCTATATGTCCTAGAGGGGGGGGGGGGTGAATAGGACTATGCCAAATAAAACACATAACAGCAGAATTAAAACGAATATGATAGCCAAATTAAATCACAATGCAGGAAAGTAAAAACAACCTCAAAATTCAGATCTTGAGAGGTTGATACAAATGTTGTTCTAAGGACAACCTTTCACCAAAAACCAGAGTTTATGGTAGGACAACCTTATTTCTAGAAAGATCTTTGTATCAAATCTCAAACCAAAGAGGAATACAGAATTAAGCATAAACTGAAATAAATTGTAATCACAAAGTTATTGTTCTAGGGACAGCCATACACCATAAAAATGGCAGGGCAACCTTGCTCAAACAACTTTTAAAGGAAATTGAATTTCAAGCAGATAAAGGAATAGTAAAAAGTAAATTCTTAACTATTACAAAATTCCCACAATGCTTGAATTAAATGATTACAAAATTCACCACCATACATACATCCCACAAATGAATATTAAAGATTAGAAATGTAAATCATTCAACCACAACACAAGGGATTATAGTGGTTCGCCTGTGTGTTCACCAACTGTTAAACAACAGCCACACAGAATGCTACTCCACTCCTAATATCCTCACACAGGGGATATTAGCGTTCACTAACAAAATAGGCTTTCACAGGTTCACCCAAAACCTTTATAATTGTGTCTTTGTCTTTGTCGCCGGATTGCGAGATATGCCCGATTTAAAGTTTGATGGTGTGGATCACTTCTGTCATCGACCGGGCCATTTCTGATCCATCTTTGGCAATAGGCTAAAGTAGGTCATTCTACCCCAAAATCAAATATTTAACATCAGGTAACTCATTCTAGATTGTAAGATACGCCAGATTTAAGGTCCAATGGTCTAGATTACTTCTGTCGTCGACTGGGCCTTTTCGGTTCCATTTTTTGCTGTATTTCACAAATTCGGATTAGGCAACCTGGCTTTGAGAGGTTGGTTTGCTAAAGTAGCTCGTTCTACCCTAAATTCATATAGTTTACGTCAGATAACTCATTTCTGATTACGAGATATGCTCGATTTAAGGCCGGATGGTCTGGATCACTTCTGTCGTCGGCAAGTCCTTTTCAGCTTCATCTTTAGTGGTAGGCTAAAGTAGCTCGTTCTACCCCAAAATCATATATTTTACGTCATGTAACTCACTCTAGATTGCGAGATACGCCCGATTTAAAGTACAATGGTCTGGATCACTTCTGTCATCGACCGACCGTTTCTGATTCATCTTTGCCGGTAGGCTAAAGTAGCTCGTTCTACCCCAAAATCATATATTTTACGTTAGATAACTCATTCCAGATTGCGAGATATGCTCGATTTAAGGTCCGATGGTTTGGATCGCTTCTATCGTCGACCGCCTTCTCTGATCCATCTTTGGCGTTATTTCGCAAATCCGGCTTGGGCAAGTCGGCGTAGCAGGGTTGGTTGCCTAAAGTAGCTCATTCTACCCTAAAATCATATATTTTTCATCAAATAACTCATTCCAAATTTCGAGATACGCCCGATTTAAGGTCCGATGGTCTGGATCACTTCTGTCGTCAACCGGGCCTTTTCATATCCAACTTTGGCGGTAGGCTAAAGTAGCTTGTTCTAACCTAAAATCATATATTTTACGTCAGATAAGTCATTCTGGATAGCGAGATATGCCCGATATAAGCTCCGATGGTCTAGATAACTTTTGTCGTCGACCGGGCCTTTTCTCATCCAACTTTGGTAGTATTTTCGCAAATCCGGCTTAGGTAACCAGGCGTAGTAGGGTTGGTTGCCTAAAGTAGGTCATTCTACCCCCAAAATCTTATATTTTATGTTAAATAACTCATTCCAAATTGCGAGATACGCCCAATTTAAGGTCCGATGGTCTGGATCACTTCTGTCATCGACCGGGCCATTTCTGATTCATCTTTGGCGGTAGGCTAAAGTAGCTTGTTCTACCCCAAAAACATATATTTCAGGTCAGATAACCCATTCCGGATTGCGAGATACACTCGATTTGAGTTCTAATGGTCTAGACCACTTCTGTCTGCAACCGGGCCTTTTCTAATCCATCTTTGGCGATAGGATAAAGAAGCTCGATCTATCCCAAAATCATATAATTTACGTCAGATACCACATTCCGGATTGCGAGATACGCCCGAGTTAAAGTCCTATGGTCTAGATCACTTCTGTCGTCGACCGGGCCGTTTCTGATCCATTTTGGCGATAGGCTAAAGTAGCTCATTCTACCTCTAAATCATATATTTTATGTCAGATAACTCATTCCGGATTGCGAGAAACGCCCGATTTAAGGTCTGATGGTCTGGATCACTTCTGTCGTCGACCGGGCCTTTTCTGAACCATCTTTGGCAATGTTTCACAAATCCGGCATGGATAACCCAACGTAGCTTGGTTGGTCGGCTAAAGTAGATCCTTCTACCACAAAATTATATATTTTACATCAGATATCTAATTTTGAATTGCGAGATACACTAGATTTAAGGTCCGACAGTCTGGATCACTTCAGGTATTGACCAGGCCTTTTCAGCTCCATCTTTGCCGGTACCCTAAAATCATATATTTTGCGTCAGGTAAATCATTCCAGATTATGATAGAGGCCCTATTTAAGGTCTCGATCACTTCTGTCATCGACTGGGCCTTTTTCGATCCATCTTTGGTGGTATTTCACAAATCCGGTGTGGGTAACCCCACAGAGCCGGGTAGGTTGGCTAAAGTAGCTCATTCTACCCCAAAATCATATAATTTACGTCAGATAACTCATTTTGGATTGTGAGATATGCCCGACTTAAGGTCCAATGGTCTAGATCATTTCTGTCGTCGACCGGGCCTTTTTAGATACATCTTCGGCGGTAGGCTAAAGTACCTCGTTCTACCCCAAAATCATATATTTTATGTCAGATAACTCGATTTAAGGTCCGATGATCTAGATCAATTCTGTCATCGACTAGTTCCTTCTGATCCATCTTTGGCGGTAGGCTAAAGTAGCTCGTTCTACCCCAAAATCATATATTTTACATCAGATAACACATTCCAGATTGCAAGATACGCTAGATTTAAGGTCTGATGGTCTGGATCACTTCTGTTGTCGACCGGGCCTTTTCTGATCCATCTTTGGCGGTAGTTCGCAAATCTGGTTTGGGAAAGACAGCATAGCAAGGTTGGTTGCCTAAAGTAGCTCGTTCTACCCCAAAATCTAATATTTTACATCAGATACTCATTCCGGGTTGCGACATACGTCAGATTTATGGTCCGATGGTTTGGATCACTTCTGTCGTCGACTGGTCCATTTCTAATCCATCTTTGGCGATAGGCTAAAGTAGTTCGTTCTACACCAAAAACATATATTTTAGGTCAGATAACCCATTCCGGATTGCGAGATACACCCGATTTAAGTTCCGATGGTCTGGATCACTTCTGTCGGCGACCGGGCCTTTTCTGATCTATCTTTGGTGGTAGGATAAAGTAGCTAGATATACCCCAAAATTATATTTTACGTCAGATACCACATTCCGGATTACGCGATACGACCGAGTTAAAGTTCGATGGTCTGGATCACTCCTGTCGTCGACCGGGCCGTTTCTGATCCATCTTTGGCGTTAGGCCGAAGTACCTTGTTATGACATAAAATCATATGTTTTACGTTAGGTAACTCATTCCAGAATGCGAGATATGCCCGATTTAAGGTCTGATGGTCTGGATTACTTCTCTCATCAACATGGCCTTTTCCGATCCATCTTTGGCGATATTTCACAAATTCGACTTGGGTAACCCGGCGTAGCGGGGTTGTTTGGAAAAAGTAGCTCATTCTACCCTAAAATCATATATTTTTAGTCAGATAACTCATTTTGGATTGCGAGATATGCCCGATTTAAGGTACGATGGTCTGGATCACTTCTGTCGTCGACCGGGCCTTTTCAGATCCATCTTTGGCGATAGGCTAAAGTACCTCGTTCTACCCGTAACTCATTCCAGATTGCGAGATACGCCCGATTTAAGGTCCGATGGTCTGGATCACTTCTGTCGTCGACCGGGCCTTTTCTAATCCATCTTTGGCAGTATTTCACAAATCCGGCTTGAAAAACCGAGCGTAGCAGGGTTGGGCGGCTAAAGTAGCTCGTTCGACCCCGAAATTATATATTTTACATCAGATAACTCATTTCAGATTGCGAGATAAGCTAGATTTAAGGTCCGACGGTCTAGATCACTTCGGTCGTCGACCGGGCCTTTTCAGCTCCATCGTTAGCGGTACCTAAAATCATATATTTTACGTCAGGTAACTCATTCCGAATTGCGATAAAGGCCTTATTTAAGGTTTTGATGGTCTCGATCACTTCTGTCGTCGACCAGGCCTTTTCTGAAGCATCCTTGACAGTATTTTGCAAATCCGGCGTGGGTAATCCCGTGAAGCCGAGTTGGTCCGCTAAAGTAGCTCCTTCTACCACAAAATTATATATTTTACATCAGATATCGAATTTCAAATTGCGAGATACGCTAGATTTAAGGTCCGACGGTCTGGATCACTTCAGGTATCGACCAGGCCTTTTTAGTTCCATCTTTGGCAGTACCCTAAAATCATATATTTTACGTCAGGTAAATCATTCCAGCTTGCGATAAAGGCCCTATTTAAGGTCTTGATCACTTCTGTCGTCGACCGGGCCTTTTCCGATCCATCTTTGGTGGTATTTCACAAATCCGGCATGGGTAACCCCACAGAGCCGGGTAGGTTGGCTAAAGTAGCTCATTCTACCCCAAAATCATATAATTTACGTCAGATAGCTCATTTTGGATTGAAAGATATGCCCGACTTAAGGTCCGTTGGTCTAGATCACTTCTGTCATCAACCGGGCCTTTCTAGATACATCTTCAGCGGTAGGCTAAAGTACCTCGTTCTACCCCAAAATCATATATTTTACGTCAGATAACTCGATTTAAGGTCCGATGGTCTGGATCAATTCTGTCATCGACTGGTTCCTTTCTGATCCATCTTTGGCGGTAGGCTAAAGTAGCTCGTTTTACCCCAAAATCATATATTTTACATCAGATAACACATTCCAGATTGCGAGATACGGCCGATTTAAGGTCTGATGGTCTGGATCACTTCTGTTGTCGACCGGGCCTTTTCTGATCCATCTTCGGCGGTAGTTCGCAAATCCGGTTTGGGAAAGATGGCGTAGCAAGGTTGGTAGCCTAAAGTAGCTCGTTGTACCCTAAAATCTCATATTTTACATCATTCCGAGTTGCGACATACGTCCGATTTAAGGTCTGATGGTTTGGATCACTTCTGTCGTCAACCGGTCCATTTCTGATCCATCTTTGGTGATAGGCTAAAGTAGTTCGTTCTACACCAAAAACATATATTTTAGGTTAGATAACCCATTCCGGATTGAGAGATACACCCGATTTAAGTTCCAATGGTCTGGATCACTTCTGTCGGCGACCGGGCCTTTTCTGATCCATCTTTGGCGGTAGGATAAAGAAGCTAGATATACCCCAAAATTATATTTACGTGAGATACATCATTCCGGATTACGCGATACGACCGAGTTAAAGTTTGATGGTCTGGATCACTTCTGTCGTCGACCGAGCCGTTTCTTATCCATCTTTGGTGTTAGGCCGAAGTAGCTTGTTATGACCTAAAATCATATATTTTACGTTAGGCAACTCATTCCGGAATGCGAGATATGCCCGATTTAAGGTCTGATGGTTTGGATTACTTCTGTGATCGACATGGCCTTTTCCGATCCATCTTTGGCGATATTTCACAAATTCGGCTTGGGTAACCCGGCGTAGCGAGGTTGTTTGGCAAAAGTAGCTCGTTCTACCCTAAAATCATATATTTTTAGTCAGATAACTCATTTTGGATTGCGAGATATGCCCGATTTAAGGTATGATGGTCTGGATTACTTCTGTCGTCGACCGGGCCTTTTCAGATCCATCTTTGGCGATAGGCTAAAGTAGCTCGTTCTACCCGTAACGCATATATTTTACGTCAGATAACTCATTCCGGATTGCGAGATACGCCCGATTTAAGGTCCGATGGTCTGGATCACTTCTATCATCGACCGAGCCTTTTCTGATCCATCTTTGGCGGTATTTCACAAATCCGGCTTGGGAAACCCAGTGTAGTGGGGTTAGTTGGCTAAAGTAGCTCGTTCTACCCCAAAATTATATATTTTACATTAGATAACTCATTTTAGATTGTGAGATACGCTAGATTTAAGGTTCGACGGTCTGGATCACTTCTGTCGTCGACTGGGCCTTTTCAACTCCATCGTTAATGGTACCTAAAATCATATATTTTACGTCAGGTAACTCATTCCAAATTGTGATAGAGGCCCTATTTAAGGTTTTGATGGTCTCCGTTACTTCTGTCGTCGACCGGGCCTTTTCTGAAGCATCTTTGACAGTATTTTGCAAATCCGGTGTGGGTAATCCCACGAAGCTAGGTTGGTTGGATGAAGTAGCTCGTTCTACCCCAAAATCATGTATTTTACATCAGATAACTCATTCTGGATTGCGAGATATGCTCAATTTAAGGTACGATGGTCTGTATCACTTCTGTCGTCGACCTGGCCATTTTAGATACATCTTTGGTAGTAGGCTAAAGTAGCTCATTCTACCCCAAAGTCATATATTTTACGTCAGATAACTCAGTCCGAATTGCGATATACGCCCGATTTAAGGCCCGATGGTCTAGATCACTTCTGTCGTTGAGTGAGCCGTTTCTTATCCATCTTTGGTGGTAGGTTAAAGTAGCTCGTTTTACCCCACAATCATATATTTTAAGTCAAATAACTCATTCCAGATTGCGAAATACACCCGATTTAAGGTCCGATGGTCTGAATCACTTCTATTGTCGACTGGTTCCTTTATGATCCATCTTTTGCGGTCGGTTAAAGTAGCTCGTTCTACACCAAAATCATATATTTTACATCAAATAACACATTCCGGATTGCGAGAAACGCCCGATTTAAGGTCTGATGGTCTGGATCAATTATGTCGTCGACCGAGGCTTTGCAGATCCATCTTTGGCGATAGGCTAAAGTTGCTCGTTCTACCCCAAAATCATATATTTTACTTTAGATAACTCATTCCGAATTGCGTGATACGCTCGATTTAAAGTCCGACGGTCTGGATCACTTCTATCGTCGACCGGGCCGTTTCTAATCTATCTTTGGCGGTAGGGTAAAGTAGCTCGTTCTACCCCAAAATCATATATTTTACATCATGTAACTCATTTTAGATTGTGAGATACGCCCGATTTAAGGTCCGATGATCTGGATCACTTTGGTCGTTGACCGAGCTTTTTCTTATCCATCTTTAGTGGTTGACTAAAGTAGCTCGTTTTACCCCAAAATCATTTATTTTAGGTCAGATAACTCAATCCAGATTGTAAGATAAGCCCAATTAAATGTTCGATGGTGTGGAACACTTCTATCATTGACCGGACCTTTTCTGATCCATCATCGGTAGTAGGCTAAAGTTGTTCGTTCTATGGCAAAATCATATATTTTACGTCAGATAACTCCTTCCGGATTTTGAGATACGCCCGATTTAAAGTTCGATGGTCTAGATCACTTCAGTTGTCGACTGGGCCATTTCAGACCCATCTTTGGTGGTAGGATAAAGTAGCTCGTTGTACCCCAAAATCATATATTTTACGGTAGATAACTCCTCCCAGATTGCGAGATACGCCCGATTTAAGGTCCGATGGTGTGGATCACTTCTGTCGTGTACTGGTCCCTTTCTGATCCATCTTTGGTGGTAGGCTAAAGTAGCTCGTTCTGCCCCAAAATCATATATTTTATGTCTAGTAACTCATTTCGGATTGCGAGATACGCCCGATTTAAGGTCCGATGGTCTGGATCACTTATGTCATCAACCGGGCCTTTTCTGATCCATCTTTCACTGTAGTTCATAAAGTCGTGTTAGGAAACACGGCGTAGCAGGGTTGGTTGCCTAAAGTAGCTCGTTCTACCCCGAAATCTTATATTTTACGTCAGATAACTCATTCCGAATGCGAGATATGCCTGATTTAAGGTCCGATGGTCTAGATCACTTCTCTCGTCGACCGGACCATTTCTGATCCATCTTTGGCGGTAGGCTAAAGTATCTCATTCTACACCAAAAACATAAATTTTAGGTCAAATAACCCATTCCGGATAGCGAGATACACCCGATTTAAGTTTCGATGGTCTGGAACACTTCGGTCACCGACCGGGCCTTTTCTGATCAATCTTTGGCAATAGGATAAAGATGCTCAATCTACCCCAAAATCATATATTTTACGTCAGATGCTGTTGAGGGTCGGATATTGCATATTAGACCCTGATTAGTACCTAATTTTATGTACATGATAGTGCTTAATGTCATATGTTGATGGTATTTTGCTGCAGGATGCAATTATGAGCTGGATTGAAAAAGGGAGCTTAAAGCATGGATTTAACGCTCTGATGACACCAAAGTCAATGGACGGACTCCAGGGACTGAGATCGACAGAGTTGCACGCTGGAGATCGAAGAAAACCAAGAAACTGAAGCTTAAGTGGCCCGAAATTGGTCCATAATGCAGGATCACATGGTTTCCGCCATCAGATTGACTCGAAACTTCATACATGTGATGGAGGCCGTAAATTAACCGTACATATTAAATTTCAGCCATTGAAGATCTCGGGAAGTGGTCCAACGGACAGATCAGCCCATTAATTTCCAATTTGGGGTCCACCTGATAAGCGGATATGCCAGAAAGTTGGCCTCAACCCCTTATAATTGATGGAAAAACGGATGGACGGAGCAGATGTTTCAAAAACATCTCTGTGGGACCCACATGTATAGCGCATGTGTACGGTGTACAGGTGCACCGGGTGTGCACCTAACCACTCAAACGTCGGTCAGCGGCGCTGACCGACTTCTGTTTTTAAAAAAAGAATCAAAAACGGCAATTGCCGTTTTTAAACGTCTGAACAGAGAGTGTCGGTCACTGTTGTGGGTCCCACCCATCGTCCAAACGGACAATCTGGACCGTCCATCAGCTTTCCATGGCCCATGTTACCATGGCCTAGGTGTCAGAATTTCAAGATAGGACGGTGAAGACGATTTCCAAACGTCTAACAGACATTGGACGGTGTGGCATCAAACAAGTGTGTCACTTCAACGATCAACCAAAACCGTCTATCTGGCACTGAAATATTCTCCTGAAATCAATGGACGGAGTGGATTCCTCATAAACCTAGATGAATGGGCCTCACTGGCAGCCAACGTAAAAACGGAAGTTTCCGTTTCTTTTGATTCCAGCGTCCGCAAACAGGGAGATGCGGTTTCCAGTTGTGGGCCACCATCGTGCATCAATGGTAAGATCCGGACCGTCTATGAGACTCGCACAACCCATCTCACTCAGGCCTAGGTGGCATAATTTCAACAGACAACAGATATCGGATCTTGGACGTTCAAACGTCGGACGGCTGGCAGAGTAAAGGATTCCGTGGGCCACACCGAAATCAACCCAAACTGCCCATTCCCGGACGATTTTTCGAGGGGAAACTAATGAACGGGATGGATTTCTTTGAAAACTCCGAGCATGGGCCCACCGATCATGTCAGCGCGTGTACGTGCGTAAGCCTATGCACGACCGTGGAAAACTGGATTTCCGGCTGTTTGTGGCCCACTATCTTTAATCGTATTGACTATCCAAACC
This sequence comes from Magnolia officinalis, assembly GCA_021015155.1. Taxonomy (NCBI): domain Eukaryota; kingdom Viridiplantae; phylum Streptophyta; class Magnoliopsida; order Magnoliales; family Magnoliaceae; genus Magnolia; species Magnolia officinalis. The sequence goes on from JAJHSJ010000019.1 coordinate 3,380,796, forward strand.
GTCTATCGGGTAGACCATCTCAAAATGTCCCAAGGAGCATTGTTTTCTTATAAATACGCAAGAATAAAGGGTGGAAAACAGCCTCCGTTTTCTAAGTGCGGAAGTGTTTCGCTGCGCATGCGAACGCTGTTGCTGCGACAGCTGCACCGACCGATTCCTTCTGCACCGTTTCCAGCCGTTCCAGCCAATCAACACATCTATAAAAGAGAAAGAAAAGAAGAGAGGGAGGCATTGAAGCTTGAGGATTCCATAGCTGAAGAAAGAGGGAGAGAGAATTTTTATTCTATTTTTAATGTTTTCTTCCCTTTCCTGTGGAGAGATTTAGCCAAACATGGTTGGCTAAACCCCTTAGCCAGGGCTAAGGGGTGAAGCTTGTATTGTGATGGGATTTTACGGCTTGGATCATATGCATTGAACTACTTCTCCATTAGTTGATTATAAGAAATTACATATAGTTTTTAATGATTTTTTGTGACTGTAATTACAATTAATCTGTGATAGCTTTATGTAATTCCTTTATTTTTATCTTGATGTTAGGAAATCCTGTTATTCATCATTGCCCCTTGGACATGGTTGGATGACAGAACTTTTTCTAACATTCATCCATTGTTGATTGGTTGTGGATTGGCTTCGTTTTGTTGTTTACTTTGTCTCATGGGCATGGTTTTGTGATGAAATTGATTCTGAGTCTTACACCTTTCATCTCCTTGGAAATTTAATCAAAAGTAGTTCAATTCCAGTTGAGGTTGTAAATCAAGCATAATCTCCCTGATCTCTACAAGTGGATCCCCTGAATCCCTAGTTCCCTTCTCTGAATTCTCTTAAGTTTTAGATAATTATTTCACCATTATTTCTCAAATCACAATTGGTTTAGATTTCATCATAGATCTGGTTATTTTCAGATAACGTACAGGTTTCAATCCCTGTGGATTCGACCTCGGTCTTACCGAGTTTTTACTACATCACAACCCTATACTTGGGGAGTGAATAAGTTTTTGGCGCCGTTGCCGGGGATTGACAGCTACGTTTCCTGAAGATAACTGGTTTTAGGATTAGTTTGAGATTAGGACTTTTTTTTTATTCTTAGGTTTTATTTTTAGAATTTCCTAATTCAGGTTTTTCTTAAATTTTTAGAAATTTTATATTTAAAGTAACTTTCTGTTTTTTGGTTTTCCCTTTTTAGAAACTAACCCAACTTTCTTATTTTGTAGGATTCTGAGATAGGTTTCTAAATTGGTAATTTATCTTCTCCTTGCTATTTCTAGATTAGGATTCCTTTTTAGCACGTTTCTAATTCTAACTCTTTTAGAATTTAATTTTGTTTCTTATTTTATTTTTAGAAACTTTCTATTTAAAGACTTTCTGTTTAGAAACTAACTTTCCTGTTTTGTAGGCCTTTCAGAAATTTCTAATTCGGTAAGATCCTTCTAAATTCTACTTTCTATTTTTAGAATTTCTGTTATTAACCAACTTTCTAGTTTAGGAACTTTCCTCTTTTATTTTAGAAATTTTATACTCTCTTAGGAATTTCTCTTTTTTTTTTTTTTAAATTAGAAACTAGTTTACTGCTATTTCTCTTCTTAGGATTTTCTAATTTTAGGTTAGAATTTCTCTACTTTCTATTTTTAGATTTTTCTATTTCTAGGCTTTCATTTATTTTAGAAATTCTTTCCTTTTTAGAAACTCACATTACTTTCTATTTTAGGATTAGGATTTCTAATTTAGAACTTTCTAACTCTAGGTTTAGAACCTTCCTCTTTTGTTTTTAGAAACTAGGTTAGTTATTTTCCTTTTTAGAGACTCTTTCTAATTTTAGAAACTAACTCATTCTTCCTTTATTTTTTTAGAAACTTTCTAATTCTAGGTTTAGGAAACTTTCTAATTCTAGAAACTAACTTTGTTTTCACCTTAGAATTTTCTAACTTCTATTTTTAGGAACTAATCTCTTTTTGGTTTCTTTTTGCAGGTTCTTAATTTAGGGACTCCAAATTTGGTAACTTCCTTCCAACCCTCTCTTTCTTTTTAGATTTTTATTTCCCTTCTTAGGAATAGGTTTAGAATTTGATTGAGGGCTGTGAGTGTTTCATGCCCAAGTGGGCTCGTGACAACACTCGACGTCTCTTGACTGAAGGAGGATTAGTTGAGGAGTTAACTGTCCATCGTAGGACTAGACATCGCTCGAATTCCCCTGAGTTAATTGAGGATATGGCTGGAAATCAACCTCGTCTACCCCAGCCTAGGGTGGAAGATGTCCAGGATGAGAATGAGGTGCATCAAGCACCCCCGCCTCGTACCTTACGAGATTACCTACAACCGGCGGGGGTGAGTACGCCCTCATGCATGGTTTTTCAGGAGAATGCAGGACATATGGATATCAAGCCAGGGGTGATCCAACTCCTTCCTAAATTTCATGGGCTTGAGTCAGAGAATCCATATCTACATCTGAAAGAATTCGATGAGATCATGACTACCCTATACTTTCCTAACGTGTTTGATGACACAGTTAGGTTAAAAATCTTTCCCTTTTCCTTGAAAGAGAAAGCCAAGACGTGGTTACATTCATTACGTCCTCAATCTATTGGCAGATGGAATGACATGACAAGGGAGTTCATTAAAAAGTTTTTTCCATATCATGAGACGAACACCCTTAGGAAGTCGATCATGAACTTCACCCAAAGGGAAGATGAAACATTCTTCCTATGTTGGGAGCTGTTCAAAGATCTTGTCAGCTCATGCCCACAACATGGTTTTGAAACGTGGCGCATCACGAATTTTTTCTATGATGGACTGACATCTCCCATGCGCCAATTAGTCGAGACAATGTGTAATGGGGAGTTTATGAATAAAGGTGTCGATGAGGTGTGGGACTACTTTGATAACTTGCTGAGAACACACAAACATGGGACATCTCCCCTAGACCGAGTACTACGCCTAGGCCGACTCATTCCAAAGAAAAAGGTGGAATGTACCTCCTGAAAGAGGATGATGATATTAACGCCAAGGTAGCCAATCTCGCTCGAAAAATCGAGGCCATGGAATTAAAGAAGGATAAGGCCAAGGAAATTGTTTGTAGTATTTGTGGTTGCAACATTCACACTACTGAGAATTGCCCAACTATATCTGCCTTTCAAGAGGTATTGAATGAACAATCCAATGCTTAAGCAATTACCAAAGACCTTTCAGTGGGCCCACCTCTAACACATACAATCCTGGCTGGAGAAACCATCCAAATTTCAGTTGGAGGAATGGACAAACCGCTACACCTCAAGGTTTCCTAAATCAAAATCCAACTCAAGAGAAACCTCAAGAGGATCCAGTTCTGAAACATTTTCAAAAGCAAGAGCTTTTCAATCAGGGTATGTTACAGGCCTTTCAAGACCTTACAAAAGCAATACAAGGACTTATGGCTGAAAATGCGATTGGGAACAAGGGGAGCTTCCCAGCTCAACCTCTTCCCAATCCTAAATCGCAATATGAAATTAGCGACCCAAGCTCTTCAAATCAGATGGAGCAAGCTAAATCCATCACCACTCTTAGGAGTGGAAAAATCATTGACAAAACTATTCCGGTTAGGGCTAAAAATTCTAAGGACCCGGAAGTGGATAAAGAAGATGGATCTAGCCATGCCCCACCAGAGTTAGAACCGGAACCTCAAGGAAAGCCGGTTGCTCCATTTTCCCAACGGTTGGTTGCACCAAAACCTCTCTCTAACTCTCAGGATATCCTAGAGGTGTTGAAACAAGTGAAGGTCAACATACCTCTACTTGATGCCGTGAAACAAATACCTTCCTATGCCAAATTCTTGAAAGACTTATGTACGACCAAAAGAAGGCAAAATATTCAAAAGAAAGTGTTCCTGACTGAGAAAGTGAGTGCCATCCTAAAACAAGATGTGCCGCAAAAATTCAAAGACCCCGGTAGCCCAACCATATCATGTGTAATTGGGGACTATCGAATTGATCACGCACTTCTTAACTTAGGAGCGAGCGTTAATCTTATTCCCTACTCGGTATACAAACAGTTGGGTTTAGGTGAATTAAAACCCACCTTAACTACACTACAACTTGCTGATCGCTCTGTTCGTGTACCAAGATGAATAATTGAGGATGTGTTGGTCCAGGTTGATCGATTTTACTACCCAGTAGATTTCATCATCCTGGATACCGAACCCATCAACAATACAAGCACTCAGATTCCCGTCATTCTTGGCCGCCCATTCCTTGCCACTTCAAACGCAATTATCAATTGCAGGAATGGTGTCATGAGTATGTCTTTCGGGAATATGACATTAGAAATGAATATCTTTTTCAACACTGGCAGACGGGTAGAGGAAGATGACGATATCCACGATATTAACATGATCGATACTTTCGTGGAAGATAGGACACCCCTTACCTTATCCTCTAATCCTCTAGAGACGTGCCTGGCCCACTCCCATCAGTTTGATGATGACATAATTAGGGAGACGCGTGCCATGCTTGATGCGGTACCGGTACTTGAAGTTAACCGGTGGAGGCCACAATTTGAAAAGTTACCACAAACTGATGAAGTGCCTCTACCGTCTAACCTCAAGCCACCGAAGCTTGACCTAAAACCTTTGCCCTCTGATTTAAAATATGCATACTTAGGTCAAGATGAGACATACCCGGTGGTGATTTCTGCCCACCTTGAGAAAGAATAAGAGAGTAAGCTTATATCTACTCTCCTGGAGCATAAGGGAACCCTTGGATGGACAATCGCGGACCTCAAGGGAATCGACCCCTCGATTTGTACTCACCGCATATATCTTGAGGATAATGCGAAGACAGCTCGACAACCACAACGTAGACTAAATCCAAACATGAAGGAAGTGGTTAAGGCTGAGGTTCTTAAACTTTTGGATGTGGGTATCATATACCCTATATCCGATAGTCAATGGGTGAGTCCAACTCAGGTGGTTCCTAAGAAGTCCGGGATCACCATCGTAGCCAATGCCAATAATGAACTCGTGCCGACTAGAGTCATTACTGGTTGGAGGATGTGCATTGACTACAGGAAATTAAATACCGTCACGAGGTGTAAGACCCGCATCTTAGACCGTACCGTTCGGTAGGTTTCCGCGGTCTTTCCGGTCGAATTTCGGCAACCTTCGACCCTTACCGGTATCTGCGCACGACCCTGATTCATACGCCGTTAACTAGAGTCGACTCAACCCGAGACTTGTATCATTGCGACCGCACCGTCGCCGCGGTTCCGATGCCGCGACTCGCGCGCCGAGGCGATACTCTGGCTAGGAGATGTAGGCCAGCGTTCGGTGCGAGGAAAACGCCGCGCGTTGCGAAACCCAAGAGAATCTCTACGATGTGTCACATCAATCCATCAATCCATCAATCCATCACCCATCAATCTCAAGGGTCAAGTACACATCACTCACACTCTTCCCCAAGCAACCCCAAAGTCAAAAAGTTCTTACACCACCATGCCTTTTCTTACACAAATGACCACAAAAGTCAAGAAAAGTGGCTCTTACACCCCATCACACCACACCCATCACACCACATCCATCACTCCTCTTTCTTTACAACCCTCTCTCTCTCCTTATTTGCAATCCATCCCCAAGCAAAAGAGAGAGCACCATACGTGAGCCCTTCCCCTTTCCTTCCAAGCCACAAGTGTGACCCACCTTTCCACCCTCTCATCTCTCATCCTAGCCTTCCATTTCTCTTCTCCACCATCAAAGAGGAGCACAAGGAGACCGGCAAGCCGAGGGAGCAAGAAGATCAAGCGGTGGGTGTTTGTAGCTCCATATTTCCTTCATTTTGTTGATTTAGGGTCCATATATGTAGGACCCACCTTGATGTACTTTTGAATGAGGGGCCCATAGTGGCGGGGTCCCTCCATACTCACCGATCTCTCTCTATGTCTCACTCTCTATCTCTCTATTTCTTTTTTTCCTCTTGACCATGTGATGGTTGTGGGGTCCACTTGGATGGACCCCACCATGAGGTAGGTGTTGTATTCAAACCATTCACAGGTGGGGCCACTTGAAATGTGTTGTACCCACACCATCCTTTCATTTGGTGGCCCACCCAAGTGGGGCCCACCTCAAATGCATGCGGCGCCAAGCCGTCCAGACGCTGGACGTGCACTGGGAATAGAAAAAAAAAAGAAAAAAAAAAAAAGAAAAAGAAAACAAGGACAGCTTGTTATAAGCTTTTGGGGTGGCTCCCCTGTGTAGGCCCCACCTTGCTGTATGTGTTCAATCCACGCCGTCCATCCTCTCCACAAGAAGGTTTTAGGCGTTGAGCCGAAAGATGGGGTCGATCCAATACTCAGGTGGGCCGTACCATAGAAAACGGTATATGCTACCGTTCAAAACTTCTAGGACCCACCATGCCTTAACCACTCATCGAAAAATTCCAAACTTTGGACTTGTTTGGTGCGTTCCGGGCCCGAGAACACAATGGACGGGCTGGATTTTCTGGAAGTGGGCCCCGCATACCTTTTTCTGCGAGGAAACAAAAATCAAAAAAAAAAAAAAAGAAAGCAGCAGAGGCTTCTGCCTCTGCCGTGTCAGGCGGGCGCAGGCAGCGCCTGCGTGCCAGTTTGGGCGGACGGGCTGGGTCACCCACGGCTCCTGCCGTGGGCCCCACCATGATGTATTTATTTTATCCACTCCGTACATTAGGTGGACCACCCCCTGAGGTGGGTCCCCTCAAATTTTCAGGCCCATCCAGTGATCTGGTGGCCCACACCAAGGGAAACAGTGTGAATTGAAAGTCTACCATTGAAACCATTTTTGAGGCCCACAGAAGTTTTGGATCGAGATGAAATTTGTGTTTTCCCTTCTCCTGGGTCCTTGTGACCTTATGAACGGGTTGGATGGCATGTAAATATTACGGTGGGCCCCACGTGGGAGCCCAAGGTGATGTATGTGTTGTACTCCACCGTCCGCTGGACGGTGGAGCCCCTGTGATGTTTGTGTTTTCCCACCGTCCAGTGGACGGTGGGTGTGCGGTGTGCGTGCGTGTGTGCATGTGAGGTGTGTGTGCGTTGTGCGTGTGCGTGCGTGTGTGTGCGTTGTGCGTGTACTGTGTGTGTGAGTATATATATATACTTATATATATATATATATATATATATATATATATATATATATATATATGTTATATATACTATATATCTATATTATATTGGGTATAAATACGTATATAAATATACATTTTGGTAGGCCCGCATGAGAACCCACTTTGATGTCTGAGTGAGGCCCACCCTTGTATTTATAGAGGCCCATATGATTAGGCCCACCTCTGTTGATTGTGGACCATCCATTGAGGCCACCTGATATACTCTAAGGCCCACGGGTTAAAGCCCATTGAGATATGTTAGGGCCTATGGGTTAAGGCTCATTCGATGCACGTATGGGGCCCAATTGGTGTGGCCCATCCGATATACATATGACCCCTGAGATTAGGCCCATTAATGTACTCTAAGGCCCACGGGATATGGCTCATTGCAATGCACTTAAGGCCCATTGGTGCGGCCCATTGATGTGGCCACTTGATGAATATAAGGCCCATGTGACACGGCCCATCCGATGTATTTAAGGCCCAATGAGATGTACCTAAAGTCCATTGCAATGTGTGATCCCTACATAGTTTATTTAATGATGTCTACAATAGATGATGCCTTGGGAGCAATGTCGGTTTGACGTCCACATTGCGGGTATAGTGTTGGTTAAATGTCCGCATTATGACTCTCCCTAGGGCCTTTGATACGCCCGTACTGGTTGTGTATAGGCCGTCCATGTCTAGGCCCATCTGCGTTGCATGAATAGTTCATTTCTTTATAACATGTGTAGTATAGTTCCATGATTCATGATCATACGCATCATATGTATGCTTGACGTGAGAAGTGGTTGACCATAGCATATGCCTTCGGGCAGGTTGTTTAGGGGCTCCCGGTTAGGCGGTGTTGCCCTACATGAGCGCACGATGCGCGCAGGATTGCTGCATGATTGGATAGTGTGTTTCATGCATTCGCATTGTGTGATGTAGTTACTGTACGCCCTAGCGACATCAGGGCCATAGCCTCCACAGGCGTATCGTGGTTGGCAGGTTTGGATACCGGAAATTTTGTTCTACATGGGGTGCTATAGATATCCCTGGGTGAAAGTCCCTAAACCCTTATGGTACCAAGAGGTTGCTCCAACGTCTAGACCGAGTGGGTGCATGAGCGCCGATGGCCGATTACCAGGAGGCTGCGCTTTCCACTGTGTCGTGGTCGGTTGGAAGGGGGTGCGGCCTTACCTGCCCGAGAGGAGGGGGCAATGCTAGGCTGAGTCTGACCAGCTCGAGGAATGGGTCCGCTATCGACGAGCCGAGCCCGATATTGGCAGGCGGGTAGTGAGGTCTCTTCCACTTACCTTATTGCGCGCGATGGGGCGGCAATCTGGTTTAGAGTGTACTAGACCCCGGTGATATCCCAGATTTTGAGCTATACTGATATGTGGACTTAGATGAGGATTTGTATGCTTGAGTTACATTTCGCATCGCATGGCCTTGGTATGGCCGACATCTTTCATGCCTTGCATTGCCTAGCCTTGGTATGGCTAGTAGTATTCATGGATTCACCAGCATGTTCCGCATTACTCTGATACTCCATACTGCATTACTACCTTGCGCACACACTTTCACCACCCTCTAAGCTTTCCATAAAGCTTATGCACGACCGTTGCGTGCAGGTGACGTGAGGACGCAGCAGCACTGAGGCGAGAGCGCTGAGCAGATCTTTTGGAGCTTTTTGTCCATTCTCATTGTATTTCCCTTCATGCTCATTGTACTTGTAAAGTTTTTGATCATAGTGGAAATGTGATGGAGTTTTTGGTTGTTGTTTGTGGGTTATGCCTTTGGTTATGCTTATTACGATTCAAACTGATATTAGAAATCCTCCTCGTAGCATCCCAGGATCGGAACCTGGCGAATGGGCGCCGGGAGCCGAGAATGGGGTTCTACGGAGGCTGTCGGCGCCGGATTCGGCGATCGGGAGTTTTGTGAGCCCGGTCCCCGAGTTTGGGGCGTGACAGAAGTTGGTATCAGAGCATAACCTGAGAATAACTAAGAACAACATTACATATCTGCTATGAGTTTAGGATGATTAAGTCTCAAGTCCGGATAGCTCAGCAATCTTTATTACCGACCCTTAACATTCGTACCTTCGAGAGTTCCAAGTTGATAGGCGTCTTCGATATTCCTGTAGGACATGGCGCGCCAGAGAGTGACCCGATCGACTCCCGCACCACCACCTGAGACTCCTGCATTACCACCGACGACCCCTGCTCCACCACCGGAGATTCCTACTGACCAGTATATGGATGCAGATCCTCTACCAGGGATTCCTACTGCCCATCCGGAGTATGCTACTCCTCCACCAGAGACCGGTGCAGACCCGACCGTATCCGTGAGTGCCTCCCAGCTGCAGCAGATGTTACAGGCTGTGACGGCTGCACTTCAGGGACAGGGCAGGCACCCTGTTGTCTCACAGGAGCAGGCCGAGCAGGACCGTGCGAGTGCACTTCTTCGGGAGTTCCGACGACTTGATCCCCCGCGTTTCCAGGGCGAGCCAGACCCGACGGCAGCTGAGAGATGGCGCGCTGATGTGGAGAAGATATTTGAGACGATGGGATGCACGACCGAGCGGCGAGTCCGATTAGCCGTATTTCTTCTCCATGGTGAGGCTGAGCACTGGTGGGCGTCAGTCTCACGAGCAGCCGGCACCGATTTTATATGGACATGGGAGGATTTTGTAGATCGGTTTGACCGACAGTATTTCCCCGATCACATTCGACGACAGCGGGCATTGGAGTTCGAGGCTTTGGTGCAGGGTGATATGACAGTGGCTCAGTATGCGGCCCGTTTCGTAGCACTGTCTCGATTTGCACCGTACTTGGTGGATGACGAGGAGCGGAGAGCCCGCCGCTTCGAGGACGGTTTACGTTACGGTCTTCGAGGCCGTGTCATTGGGCATGAGCTTCCGACGTTCGAGGGAGTGGTGCGGAAGGCCCAGATTTATGAGGCTGAGTGGGCCGGCTCTCAGTCCGATCGCGGTCAGAGGAGAGACCGGAAGAGGCCCGCTCCTTCCGGTGACCAGCAGCAGCATCGACCACAGCAGCAGAGGCGCACAGGTCGCCCAGCCTTTCGAGCACCAGTAGCACCTCCAGCACCACCTCCGAGGCAGTTCACCGGCTCCTGTTTTGGGTGCGGTGCGACGGGACACCGTATGTGGGAGTGTCCCCGTCCCCAGCAGCAGCAGCAGCAGCGGCCCCCACAGCAGCAGCAGCAGTCGAGAGGTCCGCAGCAGCCTCCACCACAGCAGCAGAGACCCGCACAGCAGCAGCGACAACAGCCTCCACCACAGAGACCACCTCAGCAGCAGCACCAGCCTCCGAGGCCACAGCAGCAGAGGCAGCAGTTTCGACCGCCTCAGCGACAGCAGCAGCAGCAGCAGTACGTTCAGAGGGGACAGGCACCTCCCCAGCAGGCTCAGGCTAGGTTCTACGCGGCCCAGCAGGATCCTCAGTCATCTGGAGGAGTCGTCGAGGGTATACTTCTAGTCTCTGCATGCATTGCTCGAGTTTTATTTGACTCTGGTGCTTCGCACTCATTTATGTCCGAGGGATTTTGTCGTTCGACTGGATTGCCGACAGAGTCTGCTCGAGAGGGGTTGACCGTATCGACGCCCTTGGGGAAGACTACAGTATTAGGCCTCTTCTGTTCGTCTTGCCCCGTGTTAGTAGGAGAGATCTTCTTACCCGCCGACTTGTACGTGCTGCCGATGTCGGATTTCGACGTTATTTTGGGCATGGATTGGCTCGCCGAGTACCACGCCGTCTTGGACTGCTCCGCGAGGACCGTCACATTCTGTATACCAGGCTTACCGCAGTTCCAGTTCGTTGCAGAGCCCCGAGGAGAGCCGTTGTCTTGCTTGATGTCCTGCGCCGTTGAGGAGCCTGTCGCCGCTTGTATTGATCAGCTGCCGATTGTTTGCGATTTTCCCGACGTGTTCCAGGAGATTCCGGGATTACCGCCTCGCCGACTCACCGAGTTTCAGATTGATCTTGTGCCCGGTACCGCGCCTATTTCGAAGGCCCCGTATCGTATGGCACCGTTGGAGTTGCGGGAACTGCAGAAGCAGTTGGACGAGTTGCGCGAGTTAGGCTTTATCCGTCCGAGCAGTTCGCCGTGGGGAGCGCCGGTACTCTTCGTGAAGAAGAAGGATGGATCGTTGAGGCTCTGCGTAGACTACCGCGAGCTCAACAAGGTCACGATCAAGAACAAGTACCCGCTCCCGAGGATTGATGACTTGTTTGATCAGCTGCAGGGTGCACAGTTCTTTTCGAAGATTGACTTGCGTTCCGGTTATCATCAGATTCGGGTCCGAGAGGAGGACATTCCGAAGACGGCATTCAGGACGCGTTATGGTCATTTTGAATTCCAGGTCATGTCCTTCGGGCTGACCAATGCACCCGCGGTCTTCATGCAGCTGATGAACGAGGTCTTCCGCCCTTATCTCGATCAGTTTGTTGTAGTCTTCATCGACGACATTCTGATATATTCGAGGACCCGTGAGGAGCACGAGCAGCATCTGGAGGTTACGTTGCAGACCCTCCGCGCACACCAGCTCTATGCGAAGCTGGAGAAGTGCGAGTTCTGGCAGGAGGAGGTGAAGTTCCTCGGTCACGTGGTGACGAGGGAGGGTGTCGCAGTGGACCCCTCGAAGGTTGAGGCAGTGCGTCAGTGGGGCCAGCCCACGACCGCGTCCGAGATCCGCAGTTTCCTTGGTTTGGCGGGCTATTACCGGCGTTTCATTGAGGGCTTCTCTCGTATTGCAGCCCCACTGACCAGGTTGACTCGGAAGGGCGCGGAGTTTATTTGGAGCGACGCCTGCGAGCGAGCATTTATGGAGTTGAAGGACCGTTTGACGTCCGCTCCTGTCCTCACTCTTCCCTCTGGGAGTGACGGATTTATTGTATTTACTGATGCCTCGCATATTGGTTTGGGTGCTGTCCTGATGCAGCACGGGAGACCAGTGGCCTTCGCGTCTCGCCAGCTCAAGATCCACGAGCTGAACTACCCCACGCATGATCTGGAGTTGGCTGCAGTTGTCTTCGCACTGAAGGTGTGGAGGCACTATCTCTATGGGATTAGGTTCGAGCTCTTCTCCGACCACAAGAGCTTGAAGTACCTCTTCTCGCAGTCCGAGTTGAACATGAGGCAGAGGCGCTGGATGGAGCTCCTGAAGGACTATGACTTCGATCTTCAGTACCACCCTGGCAAGGCGAACGTGGTGGCGGATGCCCTCAGCCGTCAGCCACGGGGCCTGGTGGCGCATATGATGATTCAGGAGTGGCGGATGCTTGAGGATGTGGCAGAGTATGATTTTGAGTTCGGCCTGCAGTCTTCTATCGTGCAGTTATCGAGCCTGTCGATTCAACCCTCTCTCGTCGCAAGGGTGATCGAGGCTCAGCAGGCTGATGAGTCGTTGCAGAGTTATATGGCAGAGGCTGCATCCGAGAGTCAGGTAGATTGGCAGATTGGTACAGATGGTGGACTTCGCTTCAGAGGCCGATTGTGCGTCCCGGATATTCCTGAGTTACGTAGAGATCTTATGACCGAGGCGCATCGATCGCGGTTTTCTATCCATCCTGGCTCGACGAAGATGTACCGTGACATGAGGCGACAGTATTTTTGGGCGGGGATGAAGCGCCAGATCGCTAGTTTTGTGGCCGAGTGTGACACGTGCCAGCGTGTCAAGGCCGATCATCAGAGACCCCCTGGTCTATTGCAGCCGTTGAGTATCCCGATGTGGAAGTGGGAGCACGTGTCGACAGATTTCATTATGGGCTTGCCGAGGACTCAGCGCGGTCACGATGCCATTTGGGTTGTTGTGGATCGTCTGACGAAGTCGGCACATTTTCTCGCGATGCGTGCGACTTTGTCTATGGACCGGCTTGCGAAGTTATTCCTCGAGGAGATTGTGAGACTGCATGGCGTTCCAGTCTCGATCGTTTCTGACCGAGATTCGAGGTTCACGTCTCAGTTTTGGGGGAGCTTCCAGAGAGCGATGGGGACTGATTTGCAGCTCAGCACTGCGTACCATCCGCAGACCGATGGCCAGACCGAGAGGGTCAATCAGATCCTTGAGGATATGCTTCGGGCCTGCGCGATTGATTTCGGGGGTAGCTGGGATGAGCACCTGCGATTGGCTGAGTTCGCTTACAATAACAGCTATCAGGCGACCATCGGCATGGCTCCTTTTGAGGCACTATATGGCAGACCATGCAGATCACCGAGTTGTTGGACCGAGGTTGGAGAGCGCCGTCTCCTAGGTCCCGAGCTTGTGCAGGAGACGTCAGAGGCTATCGATATCATCAGGCAGAGGATGCGCACAGCTCAGAGCCGGCAGAAGAGTTTTGCTGATCGTCGGCGTCGTCCCTTGGAGTTTGATGTAGGGGACCATGTGTATCTCAAGGTCTCGCCCATGAAGGGCGTAGTTCGTTTTGGAGCGAAGGGCAAGCTTGCCCCGAGATTTATAGGACCTTTTGAGATCACTAGGCGCGTTGGCGCCGTGGCCTATCGGCTTGCCTTGCCATCTCAGTTGTCTGGCGTCCACAATGTTTTCCATGTCTCCATGTTGAGGAAATGTGGGTCAGACATTGTTCCTATTATTGATTGGCAGCCGTTAGAGGTCCGTGAGGATGCTTCCTACATTGAGCAGCCGGTTCGTATCCTGGATCGGAAGGAGCAGGTCCTCCGGACCAAGGTCATCCCGTTGGTAAAGGTTCAGTGGGGTCACCATTCTGTTGAGGAGGCTTCGTGGGAGCGTGAGGCTGAGATTCGAGAGCGTTATCCCCATCTATTTGATGATTGATCATGTGATGTATTTTGTATATTATCTCTGGTTTTATATAGTGATGTTATGTTTCTTATTCCTCGCGAGTTATGCCTAGTTGCGATGATTGTGTAAATTTCGAGGACGAAATTTTTATTAGGAGGGGAGAGCTGTAAGACCCGCATCTTAGACCGTACCGTTCCGTAGGTTTCCGCGGTCTTTCCGGTCGAATTTCGGCAACCTTCGACCCTTACCGGTATCTGCGCACGACCCTGATTCATACGCCGTTAACTAGAGTCGACTCAACCCGAGACTTGTATCATTGCGACCGCACCGTCGCCGCGGTTCCGATGCCGCGACTCGCGCGCCGAGGCGATACTCTGGCTAGGAGATGTAGGCCAGCGTTCGGTGCGAGGAAAACGCCGCGCGTTGCGAAACCCAAGAGAATCTCTACGATGTGTCACATCAATCCATCAATCCATCAATCCATCACCCATCAATCTCAAGGGTCAAGTACACATCACTCACACTCTTCCCCAAGCAACCCCAAAGTCAAAAAGTTCTTACACCACCATGCCTTTTCTTACACAAATGACCACAAAAGTCAAGAAAAGTGGCTCTTACACCCCATCACACCACACCCATCACACCACATCCATCACTCCTCTTTCTTTACAACCCTCTCTCTCTCCTTATTTGCAATCCATCCCCAAGCAAAAGAGAGAGCACCATACGTGAGCCCTTCCCCTTTCCTTCCAAGCCACAAGTGTGACCCACCTTTCCACCCTCTCATCTCTCATCCTAGCCTTCCATTTCTCATCTCCACCATCAAAGAGGAGCACAAGGAGACCGGCAAGCCGAGGGAGCAAGAAGATCAAGCGGTGGGTGTTTGTAGCTCCATATTTCCTTCATTTTGTTGATTTAGGGTCCATATATGTAGGACCCACCTTGATGTACTTTTGAATGAGGGGCCCATAGTGGCGGGGTCCCTCCATACTCACCGATCTCTCTCTATGTCTCACTCTCTATCTCTCTATTTCTTTTTTTCCTCTTGACCATGTGATGGTTGTGGGGTCCACTTGGATGGACCCCACCATGAGGTAGGTGTTGTATTCAAACCATTCACAGGTGGGGCCACTTGAAATGTGTTGTACCCACACCATCCTTTCATTTGGTGGCCCACCCAAGTGGGGCCCACCTCAAATGCATGCGGCGCCAAGCCGTCCAGACGCTGGACGTGCACTGGGAATAGAAAAAAAAAAGAAAAAAAAAAAAAAAAGAAAACAAGGACAGCTTGTTATAAGCTTTTGGGGTGGCTCCCCTGTGTAGGCCCCACCTTGCTGTATGTGTTCAATCCACGCCGTCCATCCTCTCCACAAGAAGGTTTTAGGCGTTGAGCCGAAAGATGGGGTCGATCCAATACTCAGGTGGGCCGTACCATAGAAAACGGTATATGCTACCGTTCAAAACTTCTAGGACCCACCATGCCTTAACCACTCATCGAAAAATTCCAAACTTTGGACTTGTTTGGTGCGTTCCGGGCCCGAGAACACAATGGACGGGCTGGATTTTCTGGAAGTGGGCCCCGCATACCTTTTTCTGCGAGGAAACAAAAATCAAAAAAAAAAAAAAAAGAAAGCAGCAGAGGCTTCTGCCTCTGCCGTGTCAGGCGGGCGCAGGCAGCGCCTGCGTGCCAGTTTGGGCGGACGGGCTGGGTCACCCACGGCTCCTGCCGTGGGCCCCACCATGATGTATTTATTTTATCCACTCCGTACATTAGGTGGACCACCCCCTGAGGTGGGTCCCCTCAAATTTTCAGGCCCATCCAGTGATCTGGTGGCCCACACCAAGGGAAACAGTGTGAATTGAAAGTCTACCATTGAAACCATTTTTGAGGCCCACAGAAGTTTGGATCGAGATGAAATTTGTGTTTTCCCTTCTCCTGGGTCCTTGTGACCTTATGAACGGGTTGGATGGCATGTAAATATTACGGTGGGCCCCACGTGGGAGCCCAAGGTGATGTATGTGTTGTACTCCACCGTCCGCTGGACGGTGGAGCCCCTGTGATGTTTGTTTTTCCCACCGTCCAGTGGACGGTGGGTGTGCGGTGTGCGTGCGTGTGTGCATGTGAGGTGTGTGTGCGTTGTGCGTGTGCGTGCGTGTGTGTGCGTTGTGCGTGTACTGTGTGTGTGAGTATATATATATACTTATATATATATATATATATATATATATATATATATATATATTATATATATATATATATATACTATATATCTATATTATATTGGGTATAAATACGTATATAAATATACATTTTGGTAGGCCCGCATGAGAACCCACTTTGATGTCTGAGTGAGGCCCACCCTTGTATTTATAGAGGCCCATATGATTAGGCCCACCTCTGTTGATTGTGGACCATCCATTGAGGCCACCTGATATACTCTAAGGCCCACGGGTTAAAGCCCATTGAGATATGTTAGGGCCTATGGGTTAAGGCCCATTCGATGCACGTATGGGGCCCAATTGGTGTGGCCCATCCGATATACATATGACCCCTGAGATTAGGCCCATTAATGTACTCTAAGGCCCACGGGATATGGCTCATTGCAATGCACTTAAGGCCCATTGGTGCGGCCCATTGATGTGGCCACTTGATGAATATAAGGCCCATGTGACACGGCCCATCCGATGTATTTAAGGCCCAATGAGATGTACCTAAAGTCCATTGCAATGTGTGATCCCTACATAGTTTATTTAATGATGTCTACAATAGATGATGCCTTGGGAGCAATGTCGGTTTGACGTCCACATTGCGGGTATAGTGTTGGTTAAATGTCCGCATTATGACTCTCCCTAGGGCCTTTGATACGCCCGTACTGGTTGTGTATAGGCCGTCCATGTCTAGGCCCATCTGCGTTGCATGAATAGTTCATTTCTTTATAACATGTGTAGTATAGTTCCATGATTCATGATCATACGCATCATATGTATGCTTGACGTGAGAAGTGGTTGATCATAGCATATGCCTTCGGGCAGGTTGTTTAGGGGCTCCCGGTTAGGCGGTGTTGCCCTACATGAGCGCACGATGCGCGCAGGATTGCTGCATGATTGGATAGTGTGTTTCATGCATTCGCATTGTGTGATGTAGTTACTGTACCCCTAGCGACATCAGGGCCATAGCCTCCACAGGCGTATCGTGGTTGGCAGGTTTGGATACCGGAAATTTTGTTCTACATGGGGTGCTATAGATATCCCTGGGTGAAAGTCCCTAAACCCTTATGGTACCAAGAGGTTGCTCCAACGTCTAGACCGAGTGGGTGCATGAGCGCCGATGGCCGATTACCAGGAGGCTGCGCTTTCCACTGTGTCGTGGTCGGTTGGAAGGGGGTGCGGCCTTACCTGCCCGAGAGGAGGGGGCAATGCTAGGCTGAGTCTGACCAGCTCGAGGAATGGGTCCGCTATCGACGAGCCGAGCCCGATATTGGCAGGCGGGTAGTGAGGTCTCTTCCACTTACCTTATTGCGCGCGATGGGGCGGCAATCTGGTTTAGAGTGTACTACCCCGGTGATATCCCAGATTTTGAGCTATACTGATATGTGGACTTAGATGAGGATTTGTATGCTTGAGTTACATTTCGCATCGCATGGCCTTGGTATGGCCGACATCTTTCATGCCTTGCATTGCCTAGCCTTGGTATGGCTAGTAGTATTCATGGATTCACCAGCATGTTCCGCATTACTCTGATACTCCATACTGCATTACTACCTTGCGCACACACTTTCACCACCCTCTAAGCTTTCCATAAAGCTTATGCACGACCGTTGCGTGCAGGTGACGTGAGGACGCAGCAGCACTGAGGCGAGAGAGCGCTGAGCAGATCTTTTGGAGCTTTTTGTCCATTCTCATTGTATTTCCCTTCATGCTCATTGTACTTGTAAAGTTTTTGATCATAGTGGAAATGTGATGGAGTTTTTGGTTGTTGTTTGTGGGTTATGCCTTTGGTTATGCTTATTACGATTCAAACTGATATTAGAAATCCTCCTCGTAGCATCCCAGGATCGGAACCTGGCGAATGGGCGCCGGGAGCCGAGAATGGGGTTCTACGGAGGCTGTCGGCGCCGGATTCGGCGATCGGGAGTTTTGTGAGCCCGGTCCCCGAGTTTGGGGCGTGACA